>JAODAL010061102.1:0-20523 GCA_025379985.1 Phyllomedusa bahiana | reverse complement strand
GTTTCAGCGCTTTATCTGATAATGTTTTACATTTAATAAAAATTAATTTTTTATTCATACTCCAGCCGCACCCCCGCGGGGGCCCCGAATTGCTTTTGGCCCATCCTCCATAACTACAATGGGAGAAGTAGCTCCGCCGTTTTGGCGGGAAAAGCCAAGCCCCCGCCGCTTTAAACCAAACTTTTTTCTCCTTTTTTACTGATTTTGAACTGTCCGGGCCTTGGTTTTTGTTTGGTTCAAAATTCTCCATAGGATAAGGGGTCTTGTCCTCCTATTCTGATTGGCGAGCACCAAGCCCCCCACTAAACCCCAATCACTTTTTTCCTGCTTTTTTTACTGATTTTGAACGTTTTTCCCCCTTTTGATTCGATTGGCAATCGCTCTCCAAGGTTTTAATGGTTCACTCGCTCCTATTCTGATTGGCCGGGTTTAGCCGACCAAGGGAAAAAGCTTTCAAATTTAAATTTAAAACTGTTTTTCCCCGAAATTTTCCAATATCCGACTTCTTGATATTTGCCTGTTCAGTTTTTTTTGAAAGTGTTTTTTTTTTTTTTTTTATTAGGGCTTATTTTAAATTTCAGTTTTTTCTAACATTTTCCCCCTTAAAAAAGGCGATTTTTTTGGGATTCATACTCCTCTGCAGGGAGGGACGTCAAATTTCTGTCATGACTTCTACGCTTCCTCCATGTTCCGATCCTGCTTCACTTCGCCGCCGCCGGCATTTGACCAAAAAAAACCCAGTCTGCCTTTGGATTTTGCCGGCGCTGCACTCGCCTCCTTTGCCGACCGCATCGTACATCCCGGAGTTTTCGGGGCGCCCGCATCCCCCCCGAACGCCACACTGGCCCCACCCCCCCAATGCCCCCCCTTCAAGGGGGGCGCACTGAAAGTGGCAAGCGCGCCTAAAAAACGCATCCCTGCTCCCCAGGGGATTCGGGCCGGGAGGCGCAGTATACTCCAAAAAAAACAGGCGTAAAGCCCGTTCATACATGTCACCCTAAAACTTGACGTGTTTCGCATGGTTTACCCATACTTTATCAGATGATGCGCCTTTTGTATTTCTCTTTTTTTCACATCTTCTATTCAAAGTAAAAGTTTAAAAACAGTTGAGGGGGGGGGGCTAGCTTCAGGGGGTTGGGGGTTTTAAAATTACTCTTTATTTTTTTCTGGCTAAAAACTGTAGTTTGACAAAAAAACTCGAAAACTACAGCATCTTACAGAAAAGGGCCCAAAAAGCGCGGAAACACAGGTCTTTCACTAGCGTGTTCTTTTTTCCCCACCCCGGGGGTGCAAAAACAATTACGGGGTTTTCTTTTTAAAATTTAAAGGGCCTTGTTATGAAAAAAAACCGTACAAAACCCAACCCAGATTTTAATTTAGGCGTATATAGAACCAAAAAATACAGACATCTTGTTTTTTTAAGCCCAAATTAACCCCAACCCAAACAAGAAGTTAAAAATTTAAACCCTTGGGGATGAAAAACCCACAGAACAAAAGATGTAAAAATTTAGGCAAATATGGGACAAAAAAAAAAAGGAAAAACCTGTATTTTTCCAAATTTGCCCCACAATCAAGGGGTTTAATTTAAGCCTTTGTTTTAATTTGAAAAAAAAAAAAAAAAAAAAAAAAAAAAAAAAAATTCCGAAAAAACAACCCGACGAAATTTAGGGGGGTTTTATAGGGCCAAAAAAAACAAAACATTACAGGCATTACATTATTAGCTATTATTTTAGATTTCTTTACTGCTAGTAGTTAGACAGTGCCCCTTTCCCCCCCCCCCCCCCCCAAAAAACCCCCCCCGGGGAATTGGTTTTTATTGGTGGGTTTTTTCCTCCTAGATTTTGTGTTGGTAGGGTAACAGTTATGACAGAAAGTAATTAAGGATAAAAACTGGGGTCTCCGGAAGAACAAACTCTTTTTTGTTTTTTTTCCCGTTTTCTTTTTTCAAATGGGGTTTTTTACAAACAAACCTTAAAAATCCCTTTCTGGCATGGAAATTTTACCAGAAAGAGGCTGGAGCGTTATCATTTTCTGCTAAACAGGATATTAGTAGTAAAAGTCTGCAGTTTAATAGGCCAGACCTGCAATGATCAGCTGAGCAGTGGGCTGGCTTATCTCATGGGACAAGCGAAATAAGACCCAGGATTAACATCCCCTATTAAAACTGAAGACCCATCGACGGCAATTTGTAGGACAGGACCTTTTCGCACCGGCTTGTTGAATCCCCCCTCACCACATCTTGTGGCAGCCACGTCTTAGTCTGACTGCACTTGCAGTACAGACTCACGGTCTATGTATCGTGAACTGGGCGCAGAGAGGGGGAGAGGAGAGGGCGGGAGGCAGAAGTAGCCACAGCTGGGAGCTGCTACCTCTGGTCACGGCGGCTCACCCTCACATCAACTGCACCTCTCGTGCCTCTCACGCTCGGGCACCAGTGAAGAGAGGAGGAGTGTTCTGCCACAGATATACGTTAGAGAAGACCCTGAGAGGTTGTGAGTGCAGTCTCTTGCATAAGCTAATGGTAGACAGTGAACTCGCTGACATTAAGTTCCAGCATGTTGCCAGTTGCATGAAGAGGGATGCAATGGAGTTGCTTAAGGTACAGTTTTAATGGATTTACCTTGAAGAACTATATGCCATGCGGTCAAAACACAATGCTACATCACAGTGAAGATCAGTAAGTCTGCTCATAGCCATGATGGAGGACAGAGAAGAAGCAGGACGTGATGTAAGAGAAAGGGAAGGAGATGAAGAAACAATGCACCATGGGAACATTGGTTAAAGGAGCAGGAACGCAGATGTAAAAACAATGAAACCTTTAGCCAGAGGTGGCAGCATTACATAATATAAGAAACATAACATTGCACAGTATATATGTGAAGCTGTCACAGCATACTCCCCAACTGAAATCCTTGGATTTCACTACACATAAACAACATAATATAAATTTCTTTCTGTTGTAGAGTGATGATTCTGGAACCTGAAAGACAAATGTTATAAACAGACAACAATAACTGGAAAAACAGATGATCAGGAACAGTTCAATGGTAGATAATCCCAAGCAGGATGTTGAGGAAAAGTCCGGTGATGAGCAATTGAGTCAATGTACTTGAACAGTTTTTTGTAGCGTGACTACTGGTTTCGAGTCGACAACAGGGCTGGTTTTTGGAATGTCCTTTTTGTTATGGAGACATTTCAGTTCAGTGTGAAAGGCACTCTGCTGCACATTACGTATTACTAACATCTCACTTAGTGTAATGTCTTCTGCAGAGAGGGGCTTGTGACACACGTGCCAACCTCGACAATCAGTAATATCATCCTTGGCATGAAAGCACTGTGCAATGTAAACTAACCTTGCGATGGTGCGTACGAGCTTAAGCCATCTGGAGAAGCGTTCAAAGCGGTGACAATTCAAGCCGGACCTCCTTTCATACTTGGTGATGAGGGAACTCACTTCAGGACGAATCTCAGGATCGTTGTCAGGGTCTTGGAGACTGAAGTCGTCTTCACCAGAAGTTTCTTTACTCTCGTTCAGCAAGAACTCTGGACCTGTCAGCCAAGAGATTTTGGCAAGGGCACTAACAGACGATGGTCTGGTGGCACAGTCTGCAGGGCTGAGGTGAGATGGAACATAGTGCCACTGCTTAGGTTTAGAGGATTTCCTAATCCTTTCGATGCGGTTACTGACATAGACATAGAAGCGTTTAGTTTGATTGTTTATTTAACCCAGGACAACCTTGCTGTCAGTGTAGAACCGAATGTCATCCACATGAATATAAAGCTCACGCTGAATAAAGTCTGCGATTTCTACAGCAATTTCAGCAACCCACAAAGTTCAAATCTTGGGATGGTGTGTTCTGGTTTAGGAGCTAGTTGAGCCTTTCCAAACAGGAATCCCACATGAACTTTACTGCAATTGTCAATTACCTTCAGGTAGGCAGAGGCAGCGATGGCCTCAGTTGATGCATCTGAGAATATGTGGACTTCCCTTCTCTGGCTTGTGGAGAGAGATGCTGGAATGTAGCAACGTGGTATGTGAATCCTGTCCAAGGCGTGCAGGGATTCTTTCCAGGACTCCCACTTCCGCTGCTTGTCAAGGGGCAGTGGAGCATCCCAGTCCTCAATAGTCTCTGAGAGCTGTCTTAGTAGGAATTTGCCCTGTACAGTCAAAGGCGCTACAAATCCCAGTGGATCATATAGGCTGTTTACCACTGAGAGGACTCCATGTTTAGTGAATGGTTTGTCTGTACAATTAACCTGGAAGCCAAGAGAATCACTTAGCAAGTCCCATCTCAAACCCAGACTTCTCTGCACTGGAGGGTTGTCTATGCCAAGGTTTCAAGTCTCCCGAATTCTGTGGCACAATCGCTGGACTGAAAGGCTTTCATAACAGCAGTACTGTTGGAGGCAATTTTGTGTAACCACAGACTCGCTTTAGACAGCATACCTTGTGTCCTTTTGAGCAGGTCTATGACTTCTTCTGCTGTGGGCAAGGATCTGAGTGCGTCATTCACATAGAAGTCTCTTACAACAAAGTGACGAGCATCCTTCCCAAACTCTGACACAACATCAGCAGCGGTCCTTTGTAGGCCATAAGTAGCGACAGCAGGTGAAGGACTATTACCGAACACGTGCACCTTCATGCGGTATTCGATCATTTCCTCGTTAGTGTCATTGCCCCTGTGCCACAGAAATCTGAGGTTATTTCTGTGGTCTTCTCGTACGATGAATCAATGGAACATTTGCTCAATGTCAGCGGCAATGGCGACTGTCTCCTTTCTGAATCTCACAAGCACTCCTACCAAGCTGTTGTTCAGGTTCGGGCCTGTGAGGAGAACGTCGTTCAGAGATACGCCATGATGCTTTGCACTGGAGTCAAACACCACCCTGATCTGGTTGGGTTTTGTGGGTGAAACACTCCAAAAGAAGGAAGATACCAGCATTCTTCATGTTCTTGCAAAGGTGGAGCTGGCTCTGCGTGGTCTTTGAGAAATATCTTTTCCATGAAGGCCACATAGTGATCTTTAATCTCAGGCTTGTTTCTTAATGTGCGTTGCAAGGAGATGAATCTGGATAATGCTTGTTCCCAGTTGTTAGGAAGGATGGCTCCTTCAGCCCGAAAGGGTAAGGGTGCAACCCAATGGTTAGATTGATCCTTGAAGCATTCTCTGTCCATTATTTTGATAAACTCTTTATCTTCTATGGACAAGGCTACTCTGTTGTCGTCTTGTGTTGTGTGAAACACCGCCCCTCCTACGTAATTGAAAGGCATAGGAATGATGTCTGGTGCCTTACTGAAATTAGAAAGATGCTCCTTTACCTCGTAATGAAGAGGGCATGGCTTGAAGTGGGTTGTGCGACCATTGTTGAGCACAAAGGTTTTAAAGGAATTCACTCGAGACGGTTTAAGACTCCTATCCAAACACACATTGCCAATGATTACCCAGCCTAGGTCAAGTCTTTGTGCGTATGGGGCATCATCTGGACTAGAGCTGGGTGAATTTCCCGAAATTTGGTTCGTTCACGTCGCCGGATTTCTCGGCAAAAAATAACTTCGTTCCGAATTACTTCGGGACGAATCACGTTAAAAAACAGCTATTTCAAGGCTGCACAGAGCCTGCAGGGTGCTGTAGAATTTTGTGCCATACTTAAATATGCAGAGGGAGATTGGTTTGGTCTTTCATACAATGTTGTGTTTTAGTATGACACGTAGATGACTCCCGGGCCGCTCTTAGAATCGCTTCACTATAAAATTCCCTGGGCATTAAGGGGGAAAAAACTGACCAAAAACTGAAGGGGGAAATGTAGCCTGATAAAGTCATGGCAGCGACGCTGGAAAAAAAACAAGCTGAGGGCTCAGGTGGCAACATCAGTGACAGAGTGTGGAGGGGACGGCGGGCAGAACACAGCAGCATGAGGTCAGACAGTGGCAGAATGATTTTTCTGGGGGTGGCAAAAAACAGGAGTGGGCCCAAACAGAGTGGCACAATGAACAGTTGTAGGTTACGGCGGCAGCCCGCAGCAGCATGAGGTCAGACAGTGGCACAATGACAGAGTGTGTAGGTAACGGCTTCAGCCACAGCAGCAGCATGAGGTCAGCCCAGTGGCACAATGACAGTGTGTAGGTCACGGCACCCAGCCACAAGCAGCAGCATGGGGTTTCAGGACAGTGGCACAATGACATTCTGGAGGTGGCAAAAATAGGAGTAGGCCACAGAGTGGGACAATGACACAGTGTGTAGGTCACGGCATCAGCCACAGCAAGCATGAGGTGGGACAGTGGCACAATGATTCTGGAGGTGGTAAAAACAGGTAGGCCACAGAGTGGGACAATGACACAATGTGGAGGTAAACGGCAGAAAGCCACAGCAGCATCATGAGGTCAGGCAGGGGCCCACAATGACTTTTCTGGAGGTGGCAAAAACAAGAGTAGGCCACAGAGTGGGACAATGACACAGTGTGTAGGTCACGGCAGCAGCCAACAGCAGCGCTGAGGTCAGACAGTGGCACAATGACATTCTGGATGTGGCAAAAACAGTAGTCTGCCACAGAGTGGGACAATGACACAGTGTGGAGGACATGGCAGCAGCCAGAGCAGCAGCATGAGGTCAGACAGTGGCACAATGACATTCTGGAGTTGGTAAAAACAGCAGTAGGCCACAGAGTGGGACAATGACACAGTGTGGAGGTCACGGCATAAGCCACAGCAGCATGAGGTCAGACAGTGGCACAATGACATTCTGGAGGTGGCAAAAACAGGAGTAAGCCACTGAGGGGGGACAATGACACACTTTTTTGGTCACGGCTGCTGCCATCGCAGCATCATGTGGTCAGTCAGTGGAAAATGACACAGTTTGTAGGTCACGGCAGCAGCCACAGCAGCAGCATGAGGTCAGACAGTGGCACAATGACAGAGTGTGTATGTCCGGCAGCAGCCACGCATCAGCATGAGGGTCAGACAGTGGCAAATGACACAGTGTGTAGGTCACGGCAGCAGCCACAGCAGCAGCATGAGGTCAGACAGTGGCACAATGACAGAATGTGTAGGTCACGGCATCAGCCATAGCAGCGCATGAGGTCGACAGTGGCACAATGACAGTGTGTAGGTCACGGCAGCAGCCAAGCAGCAGCATGAGGTCAGACAGTGGCACAATGACAGAGTGTGTAGGTCACGGCAGCAGCCACAGCAGCAGCATGAGGTCAGACAGTGGCACAATGACATTTTGGAGGGGGAAAAAAAAAACAGGAGTAGGCACAGAGTGGGACAATAACACAGTGTGGAGGTCACGGCAGCAGCCAGAGCAGCAACATGAGGGTAAGACAGTGGCAAAAATGACATTCGGGGAGGGGGTTTCAAAACAGGGGTAGGCCACAGAGTGGGAAAATTTAACACAGTGTGGAGTTCACGGCAGCAGCCAACAGCAGCACCCATGAGGTCAGACAGTGGCACAATGACATTCTGGAGGTGGCAAAAAACGGAGTGGGCCCACAGAGTGGGACAATGACACAGTGTGTGTAGGTCACGGCAGCAGCCACAGCGCAGCTTGGGGTCAGACAGTGGCACAATGACACAGTGTGTAGGTCACGGCAGCAGCCACAGCAGCAATGAGGTCAGACAGTGGCACAATGACTTTTCTGGAGGTGGCAAAAACAGGAATAGGCCACAGAGTGGCACAATGACGGGAGTGTGTAGGTCACGGCAGCACCCACAGCCAGAGGGGTGAGGTCAAAACAGTGGCCACATGACACAGTGTGCGGGGTCACGGCAGCAGCAGCATGAGGTCAGGCAGTGGCACAATGACATTTGGAGGGGGCAAAAAACAGGAGTGGGGCCACAGAGTGGGACAATGACCCCAGTGTTTAGGTCACAGCAGCAGCTTGAGGTCAGGAAGGGACACGTGTGTAGGCCCGGCAGCTCAGCATGAAGTAAGACAATGGCACAATGACATTCTGGAGGTGGCAAAACAGTAGTAGGCCACTGAGTGGCACAATGACAGAGAGTGGAGGTGACGGCGGCAGCAGAATTAGGTCAGACAGTGGCACAAGGGACATTTGGAGGTGGCAAAAACTGGAGTAGGACCACGGAGTGGCAAAAATGACAGAGAGTGGAGGTGACAGCGGCAAGAGCAACAGCATGAGGTCAGAGAGTGGCACAATGACACAGTGTGGAGGTCACGGCAGCAGCCACAGCAGCAGCATGAGGTCAGACAGTGGCACAATGACACAGTGTGGAGGTCACGGCAGCAGCCACAGCAGCAGCATGAGGTCAGACAGTGGCACAATGACAGAGTGTGGAGGTGGGTGGCGATACCAGTCCCTGGTAAAGATGGTTGGTGGCAGATGGAGAAACTGGAAAGCAGATGTGTGGAATCAGGGCCGGGTGGCGGCATTGGAATAGTGGCTGAGGCAGGTAGTTTGAACCCAGACTCATTTCTCACAGTTTTGGGTGAGGCGTCTGGCTGATTTTAGTCTGAGCCAAAGGAAATTGGTGTGTGGAAATCCTGGCCGATCCACGCCTGATTCATCTTGACAAGGTCAGTCGTTCCAAAATTTCCCATGGACAAGCGGGTTCTCCTTGGAGTAATGATGGCCCCGCACGCATGAACAAACCGCTCTGATGCCACACTACTGGCCGGGCAGGACAGCTTCTCCACTGCAAACTCGGCAAGTTGCGGCCCCCCATCCAGTTTTTGGTGCCCAGTAGTCCAGCGGATCTTCTAAAACTGGGGTTGGAAGAGTGCTTTCCAAGTAGGCCACCACCCGTTGGTTCGGGTCTGTCCAGGTCCTGCTGCTGCTGGCGACTGTCCTCCTCACTAGGCGGGTTTAAGGAAGCTGCTCATCAGTGGGCTCCGACTTAGGTTGCTGCTGTGGAGTGGTACTGCTCCGACCCCCCCCCCTTCCCCGGCAAACCGCAGGCAGTAGTAAGTGAGCGCTGAAGAACCCCCGGTCAGACCTGTCAGGGGGAGGGACGATGCCGCATAGGCAGTGGCCAAAATGATACGGAGGATTTCCCTATTTGTATTTGAGTTTGTCCTCCCTTTCAATAGCTGGGGAAAAAGGCTCCCATTTTGGACGGTTTAGCGAGGGTCCAATAGGGTGGAGAGCCCGAGTCATCCCTGTGCCCGGATGCTGACTATTCGGCTGTCACTAGCCAGGGGAAAATCGCATACTGGGGGCCATCTGCACAAGTGACTCCGAGGGGCTCCCTGCCTGTATACTGCCCACGGTGCCCTTTGGGGGCATATGCTCGTCTTCCTCATCTCCATCTACCTCCTCCAGCTGCTCCTCCTCTCTTGTCACCTGGGTAGAAAATCCACTCATTTCACCAGACAATGCTTCTGCTCCAATGTACTCCTCCTTCTCCTCTTCCTCCTCCTCCATTTCAGTCCCCACCGGACTCATGTGGCCGCGAGATGTAGTCGCCACGTCTCCAGTCCCCTGCCCAGACAGATTTTTCAGCATCTGTTCCCGGACATTTAAGCAGTGGAATGCGTTATTCATCCGTTGTCCAGGGACTGACAAATAACGTGGTCTCCCGAATGGCCTCAACAAACGGCAGGTGTCACGCATGAGCTGCCACTGGTGACAAACAAAGTTACCAGGGGAGTATCCTGTCCGCCTGGATCATCAAAAAATCGTTAATGGCCTTTCTCTGTTTTACAGTCGGTTTCCAACATGTGCAGGCTGGAATTCCCAAGGGTGGAAAATGCATATCAGAGTGTGTTGGGGAGGCCGTTCTGCCGCTGAATTTGAGGAGGGTGTTCCTGTCTTTGTAGCAATGGATGAAGTGCATGCACAGTTTCCTGGCCATTTTCAGAATCTTCTGAAGATCGGTGGAAGACTTCAGGAACCTTTCCACAACCAGATTGAAAAACTTTCGCAATGCAGGGCACATGGGGCCATCCCTCCTCGGTGCAGCGCGGACACCATGTTCCTCCCATTGTCCGTTCACCATGGTTCAGATTTGCAGTTGGTGCGGAGAAAGACTCACATCGATTTCTTGCTGCATGACGCGGAGCAGTTCCTCCCCTGTGTGACTTCGTTTGCCGAGGCAAGCCAGGTGTAGAACTGCGTGACACCGCTGTGCCCTACACATGTGGTATGATGGAGCAGTACTTGTGGAGGCTGAGATGGTGGGGGTGGTGGAGAAGGAGGAGGGGACATTGGCGCAGGAGCTGCAGTTTGACAACGTGGAGGAGAAAGCGGGTCTCCTGTCCAAGTTCTTGGTGTGCCTGGGCCGGAAGCACATTCACCCCGTGGGCCGTAAAGGAATGTACTGGCCCTGACCGTATTTACAGCTCCAGACGTCCACGCTGCCGTGCACTTGGAACAAACCGATAAGCTCAAGGACTGGCCACTTTCTGTTCTACTACTTATGAAGTGCTGGTACTGCCTTTTTGGAAAAGAAATTACGGCTTGGAATTCTCCATCTCGGCTCGGCACAAGCCATTAGTTCTCTGAATGGTGCAGAGTCCACCATTTGGAAAGGGAGGGACTGCGCCCAACAACTTGGGACAGGAGTTTCGGTCAGCTTCTGCACCTTAGTATGGTTGGACGCTACTGTTGTCTCTTTGGGAATCGCCTTGCTGAACGGACTGCTGGCGCCCTGAGTAGGAGGAGCAGGAGCATCTGGACGGGAGATGATGTCAAAAAAAACAGCTCCTTCTGCAGAGGTGGTTGGAGCCTTGGAATGGCTGCAATGGCATGCATGCCACTGGGCGCTGCTGCTGCTGTTGCTGTGGCGGCAGGAAGGACCACCACATCTGAGCCACGTTTCTCCCAACCACCGGTTGGTGAGGCTGCATATGTTGACGCAGGGCCGTGGTGCCAACGTTAGCTCCCTGGCCACGCTTCACTTTCTGCTTACAGATTCTACATATACCCATATTCGTCTCCTCCGGTGTCTTAGCAAAGAACTGCCACCCCCGTCGAGTACGGATTTTACCGCCAACGCTCCGCACTGAGTGACTACTGCCGTTGCTGCCTCGCTGAGCCCCTGTGCCGCTACTTTATTGGACCTGCGAAGTGGGTTTTTTTACCCCGTGGCCGCTTGGCTCCCAACCTCACACTGCTGCTATCCTGCTGACTCACGGCCCACAAACCCACTTGCTGGCTGCGCCGCTGCTGAAGCGCAAGCTGACGCCTCTTCTCTGACGATGATGAAGCCCTTGCCTCCCCGGCTCCCAAGTGCGGTCGGCTCATCATCATTATTTGTGTTTCATCATCACTGCTGTCCTTTCACGGTTTGGTATGCAGAGGCTGACCCCTCACAACATGACCTCCCATGCCATCTCAACATCTATACTTTGTCGCCTACTGCAAGAAGCAGGGGATATTGGCCCCATTTCTTCGCTGCCAAGTAGTGCTGATGTCCTCCTCAAATTGTTCATCCTACTATATAGTGGCGCTGAGCCCAGACCACATAGTAGATCTCTGGCTGAGGGAACCGGATGGGACAGAGGCGGGTTGAGGACAGGTGAGGGCCGCTGACTCGCTCCCAGGCCATGCCAACTAAGGGTTGTGTCTGCGGTTCCCACCGACTCTTGGCTGGGGTTGTCAGATGACATCTGGGAGGAAGTGGATGACCTAGTCAACCAATCAAGAACCCTTGGGTTGCTAGTCAGCACACGGCCGCTTAGATGACAGTGGCAGTTGTGGCCTCACCGAGTGACCCCTGCTGCAACGTCCCCTTGCTGTGCTGCGACCTGGGCCTGGAATGTTTGTGCCTCTGCCACTCGCAGGTGAAGAGCCTGCCACCTCTCTGTTCTAAAATGTACAAACACTGTTTGATGAAGATATCTGTATATGATAAATACACACCCTGTATTTGACTCCAAATGAACCCACTAAGAAGCTTGGGTAACCCTTAGATATAAATTGCGCTCCACAAATGGGCAGGAAAAATTGACTTGTATGTGCCGTTTAAAAACTCTGTGTATTTTACTGAATATAAAAGCACAAAAAGGCTTAATTAACCTTCGGATATGAATTATGCTACAGAATTTCTTCTGTGGCGGTGAAAAACAAAGTTTCTTTTACTGAGTACAACTGCAGAACAACGCTTAATTAACCCCTGGATGTAAATTGCGCCAAACAATTGAGCAACCACAAACTACGAGCTTTGTAGCGTGTTACAATTGCGTGTTTTCTATGCTACACAACAAGAGAAAAAATTGTAATTAACCTTCGCTTGTGAATTAGGCTACAGGAAAATTTAATTTTTTGGCGGTGAAAAAGACGGTTTCTTGGAGTCACCACAGCAGAAAAACAACGCTTAATTAATCCCTGGATGTAAATTGCGCAAAAGAATTGAGCAGCCACAAACTACTAGCTTTGTAGCGTGTTACAATTGCGTGTTTTCTACGCTACACAACAAGAGAAAAAAATTGTAATTAACCTTTGCTTGTGAATTATGGTACAGGAAAATTGTAATTTTTGGCGGTGAAAAAGACGGTTTATTTTTGTCACCACAGCAGAAAAACATTGCTTAATTAAACCCCTGGATGTAAATTGCGCAAAATAATTGAGCAGCCTCAAACTAGTAGCTTTGTAGCGTGTTACAATTGCGTGTTTTCTACGCTACGCAACAAGAGAAAAAATTGTAATTAACCTTTGCTTGTGAATTATGCTACAGGAAAATTGTATTTTTGGCGGTGTAAAAGACGGTTTATTTTTGTCACCACAGCACAAAAACAATGCTTAATTAACCCCTGGATGTAAATTGCACAAAAGAATTGAGCAGCCACAAACTACTAGCTTTGTACAATTGCGTGTTACAATTGCGTGTTACAATTGCGTGTTTTCTACTCTACACAACAAGAGAAAAAATTGTAATTAACCTTTGCTTGTGAATTATGCTACAGGAAAATTTTAATTTTTGGCGGTGAAAAAGACGGTTTATTTTTGTCACCATAGCACAAAAACAACGCTTAATTAACACATGGATGTAAATTGTGCAAAAGAATTGAGCAGCCACAAACTACTAGCTTTGTAGCGTGTTACAATTGCGTGTTTTCTACGCTACACAACAAGAGAAAATATTGTAATTAACCTTTGCTTGTGAATTTTGGTAAAGGAAAATTGTAATTTTTGGCGGTGAAAAAGACGGTTTCTTGGAGTCACCACAGCAGCAGAACAACGCTTAATTAACCCCTGGATGTAAACTGCGCAAAAGAATTGAGCAGCCAAAAATGAAGTGGTATTTGTATTGCAAAACGCTGTTTCTTTAAATGAATACAACAGGAACTGGCTTAGATCCCCCTTGGATATTCAATGTGCTGTGAGCAGATTAAAATGTATATGCAGCAGCAATGGACGCACACTGGACTTCAGATCCAATACCCCAAAAAATCAGAAATAGGACATTAAGGGAAGCAGTCTCTGAGACAAGCTGAGACACCCCACAAAAATCGCTGTATAAAAATCAGTTCTTCAGTAACAATCAGCCGCGGCAGCACCTTCCCTGATCAGTAAATTGAGAGCGGTATGAGCTCCCAGCGTCGCGCCAGGACCTATATAGTGCGTGACGTCACAGAATCCTGCCGGTCTCTGATTGGCTTCATCTCTGCACATTTCATGCAGGCTATGCCCTTCTTCCTCCCAGAGTGCTTTGCCCCATGTAGCGCCATGTGCTCGCAGCCATTTTATCAATCAAAAGCACACTTCGTTCACCAGAAGTACCCCAAACTTCGACTTCGTTCAGAACCGAAGTTTTCCTGAAATTCTAAACGAATTCCACTTCGTTAGAATCAATTCGCCCATCTTTAATCTGGACCATTGTATTTTTGACCCACCTTATGGATTCTCAGAATATCTCTCCCGAGCAAGAGAAGGATGTCAGCATTCATGTCCATAGGAGGAATTTCCTTTGCCAGGTGTCTCAAGTGGGGATGATGATAAGCAGCTTCAGGAGTCGGAATTTCTTCCTTATCATCAGGTATCTGGTCACATTCAATTAACGTTGGTAGGGATATTTGGATATTCCTGTTAATTGGAGAAATGAGGTATGCAGTGGCTCTTCTGCCAAGGGTCTCTATGCGACCGGAGCAAATGTTAAGGATGTATGGTATTGCCTCTCCCTTTATACCGAAGATCTCAAAGAACTTAGGCTTTGCTAGAGACCTGTTGCTCTGTTCATCTATTATGGTATACATCCTAGTGGCCTTTTCTGATTGTCCTTCTGGATAGACACTCACTTGACACACCTTGGCACAACACTTGGGACCATCCTCTTTGTGACATACTTCCATGCAGGAGGAGGAGACAGTGGTAGTAGCTGAAACTTGAGCTGATGGCTCCCCGCCTTGCGTTTAGATGTTGCTGGAGGTTGTGGGTTGTCAGGAGAAGAGGTAGGATCATAGCTGCAACATGTTTGTCACTACTGCATTCAGTACACTTGATGACAGCCTTACAGTCTTTTGCAAAATGATTTGTAGAAGCACAACACTTGTAACACGCTCCTAGTTCCTTAAGCATGTCTCTGCGTTCTTGCAAAGTCTTTGCCCTAAGTCCATGACATTCCTTCAGTGGATGAGGTCTTTTGTGGATAGGACACGTACGATTAGGGTCTTTGTCTTTATGGACAGGAACGTCCTGTCTAGTGGTGCAGGATGCAGTGAATGGGACGTCTGTCTTCCTAACAGATACTGTTCCCCTCAAGTCTCTACGTTTGCTTGTTTGGTTTTCATACCTTGCGCATGATGATGAAGCTGGTAGAGCAGATTCTGTGAAGTCAAAACTGAGATCGTTCTTCTTCCGAGCTTGGTCACTGATGAATCTGGAAAAATAGGAGAAGGGTGGAAAGGACACGTTGTGTTCTCTTTTGTATCTGGAGCCCATGTCTGCCCATTTTTCTTGCATGCCATATGGTAATTTGGACACTACTGGATTAACACCGTGAGCTGTATCAAGGTAACTCAGTCCAGACAGACGTGGATCCATTTTAGCCAGCTCTAGCTCCTTTAGTAGGTCGCTCAGGTCTTGAAGCTTGCGGTTGTCCTTGTTGGTGATCTTTGGGAAGGTATGAAGTCTCTTAAATAAGGCACTTTCTATAGCTTCGGAACTGCCGTAAGTCTGTTCAAGTCTTTCCCATGCAGCAGCAAGACCTTCTTCTGAGTGACCCGCATGAACTGCTCTCAATGTTTTTTTGTCCTAACCAGCTGCAGCTGGTGCACGCTGGTTAGGACGCTGTGTGCTGCTAAGATGGAGGACAGCTCTATGCTTGCTTGCAAACTGTGTTGGTCTTGCAGGAACTGCAGATTCAGCTGTGTTTTGACTGTTATGCCACAGATATACGTTAGAGAAGATCCTGAGAGGTTGTTAGTGCAGTCTCTTGAATAAGCTAATGGTAGACAGGGAACTCGCTGACATTAAGTTCCAGCGTGTTGCCAGTTGCATGTAGAGGGATGCAATGGAGTTGCTTAAGGTACAGTTTTAATGGATTTACCTTGAAGAACTATATGCCTTGCGGTCAAAACACAATGCTACATCACAGTGAAGATCAGTAAGTCTGCTCACAGCCATGATGGAAGACACAGAAGAAGCAGGACGTGATGTAAGAGAAAGGGGAGGAGACGAAGAAACCATGCATCATGGGAAAATTGGTTAAAGGAGCAGGAACGCGGATGTAAAAACAATGAAACCTTTAGCCAGAGGTGGCAGCACTACATAATATAAGAAACATAACATTGCACAGTATATATGTGAAGCTGTCACAGCATATGGAGACAAGGAGTTAATGGTGGTAAAACATTTTAGGCCTCTTTAATTCAACCCAGCAGGATGGTAACAGCACATGGCAGTGAACATCCTTCACAAAACAGTGCCATCTTTAAATTTGCAGCCACTCTTGACCGAGGTAGGGTAGTGTTCCTACTATCTGGCCCTCGCTGAACTAACTCTTTCTTGTACCACTCCCAGGTGGCCAGGGAACCTAAGAGGTTAAAGCTGAACTCTACAGTTGTTCACACAGATACCATGAAGGTGGATATCAGTGCCGAGACTAGCTCCCTTGGAGAGACCCATACTCCTAATTAGGAGAGACTCCTCAGCGGAAAAACTCCTTGGTGGAGAAGACAGACTACTCCCCTGTAGTGGGAGAGACAAGCCCTTCAGGAAAGACCCAGAATAATAAGTATACCTATCTTTAATAACCTTCTAATCTGACCCCACCCTGCATTGTTATGGTTTCTCCCGCCAAAGCCTTGAGCAGCTGCAAATGGCTACATTTCTGCAAAATCATCATACCTATACAAGATTCACAGACATGCTCAGAAACTACTGGCTGCATACAGGGGTGAAACAGAGGTCAATTCTAGAACCTTCTTAGTGCAGATATAGTAGAAAACAGTGCAAATAATAATACACATAATTGAACATTTTAACCCTTTAGTAGTATACAATACCATCAACTCCTGTATACTACATATGGTGATGGTGAAACCTGTCTATGATGATGGTGAAACATTTTTACCTAATACATATTTCCTGTAATCCCAAAGCTTAAGACGGACTCTCAAAGAATCTCCAATTACCTCTGGGATTTAAATTATTGATTAGTGCAGGTTTCCTCCTAGGGAAGAGGAAAATTTTAGGCTTTGTCTCCACTGCACTGTTTTACGATTGTATTTTCGGCGCTTTTGGGATTTTAAAAGCGACAAAAATACGATTGTCCGTGCGGCCCCATAGATTACAGTAGAAAAGATGAGTTGTAGTCTCCACAGCTCGTCTTTTCTATAATGGTCTTCCGGCGCCGGCATATTATGCAACATGTTGAATAATACGCCGGCACTTTTAGTTTTTTTGGTGTCTTTCCATATAATAAAATTGTATAGACAAAGTCAAAAAAACAAGAAACGACCACAGTTTTTGCAAAAAACATAACAAAAACCGCAGTCCTGCCTCGGAAAAAAAACTGCCACTTTTGGTCATTTTTTTGACCCATGCAGTGAAGCCATAACTTTACTCTTTTACCAACCAGACCCCACTTGAACAGGGTAGTGAGAAGACCTTTTTGCCCTCCACTAAGCATCTGCAAATCACAAGGCATTATGGGAAAGAAGATGAAAAGCTCAAGCACCCTCTATTGTATTTAACAAATCCTCATTTTGCCTCAGACTCACCAAATCTTTAGAAACCAAAAGGGATATTGGCCAAACCAGTATCACTCATTTACATACAGCCGTTTTGGGTCTTGCCCATCATCAGTGTAGAGCAGAGCAATACTGGCTGGCTGGGTGGGAGTGACTCAGAAAGGGGAACATCTCTCCTTGGGGAGAGCACCATGTAGGCATGTGGATAGAGGGCGCTTGAGCTTCTCATCTTCTTTCCCATAATGCCTTGTGATATGCTTAGTGGAGGGAAAAAAGGCAATTCAAAACTCCACATGCCTATACAGTGCTCTCCCCAAGGTGAGATGTTCCCCTATCTGAGCCATTCATTGCCTCCCACCCAGCCAGCCAGTATCGCTCTGCTCTACACTGTTGAGGGGCAAAACCCTGAAATGGTTGTATGTAGATGAGTGATACTGGATTGGCTAATATCCATTTTGCTTTCTAAAGATTTGTTGAGTCTGAAGCAAACTGAGGATTTGTTACATCCAATAGAGGGCGCTTGAGCTTCTCAGCTCCTTCCCCATAATGCCTTGGAACCAATTGTAGACAGAGAACCTAATGATTAATTTCATCATCCCTGAGCAAAAATATATTTTCTTTGTGTAAGAAGACTTTTAAAATAAATGCAAAGAATAGAAGATCGGGGTTACTTTTGAATGCAAAATGTTTGTATGTTGAGAATACTTTTGTTTAAATAATGACAATTCCTTCCACACTCCTAAGCTAATTACTTTTAATAATTTTGATAACCTGTCTTGGTCCTGGAAATAAAACAAAACCCTAATCAAACTAGAGCAATGTGTATAAAGAACATACCACAACCTTCTACATCAATATGGCTTCTACTCTTGTATACTGAAACAGAAGACATGCACAGGGCTGTTCCTAGGGGCGGGCAGGGCGAGCAACCGCCCGGGGCGCCGTGGCTCCGCTCACCCAAGGGAGGCGTCACGGCTGGCCGCCCGTCCTGCCCGCCCGGAAGAGCGCCCCTGACTCTGCGCGCAGAGCCAGCAGCAGCTGCCAGTACAGGGGAGGAGGCGGGACGGATCATTCCTGTCCTGACTCCTCCCCTGTATCAGCGTCGCAGGGGGCGCATGGCTTTCACCACGCCCCCTGTGACGCTGCGTCCCCTGGTTACAAGGGGGACATCTACTGGCTACAGGGGGGACATCTACTGGCTACAAGGGGGACATATACTGGCTACAAGGGGGGGCATCACTGGCTACAAGGGGGGGCATCACTGGCTACAGGGGGGCATCAACTGGCTACAGGGGGCTACTACCTGGCTACAGGGGGCATATTACATGGCTACCATATGAGGTGCTATAGATGGGGAGTTTGTATAGAGATAGGAATTGGTAGAGAAGTGCTGATTAATTGAGGAGTCTTAAGATATTTGTTTTGTAAATTTTACAGTGAAGAGTCGGGAGTAGTCGTCATGGTTTCTGGGACAGATGGAAAAGAAGAAGAAGAGAAAGAGAACAACTCTTTTGAGACGTCTCCTGTGAGTCACTAGATATGACTTTACTGTAATCATTTATATGTCTGCAGAGCCTGTGTACAGCTGGTATCTATCATTGTATGGTCACTGTATGGGGGTAATATTAGTTGTAGTATAATGGTTTATACTCAGTAATGGTCAGTTTGTATTATTTAGTCACTATTTGTGGTGATATGTGGTCGGGTGTGGTGGTATTATTCGGTCACTGTGTGTTGGAAATATGTGGTCCTAGTGGTCTTGGGGTTCTGGTTGGTGTAGCAGTGTTATTTGGTAACTGTAGGACTATGGTTTAGTAGTTTTATACGTAGCACATTGTGGTAAAGCTTTTTGTATATTTTGGCTTTGGTTTATGGTGATTCAATGTGTCGCACTGTGGCGCCATATGTTACGGGGGGGAGCGAAATTTCTTCATCTCGCCCTGAGTGAAATTTAGCCTAGGAACGGCCCTGGGCATGCAATATTGGATTCTGCATACTACTAAAATATAAAAACTTCAACCAATATTTATTGTACTTTATGCTCTCAAAACCAATTTAGTAGGCATTTATGCTGCTAAACAAATATCCATATCATTTATTTGTTTGCTGATTCCTATTGTCATACTAATTTAACCCACAGAGAAAAAAAAAAGTGTCCTGTTCAGACTCTGTAAAATTACATTGTGAGTATGTGACATATGACGTAAAACATAGGAATTATAACAGTTTTAGGGAGTGTAAAATACTGTCCTACCCAGGAACTATTCATCTAAGCCATTGAACCAATCATTGGGGTTGTATCAGTTACTGTAAATTAGTCAGATTCCAGTCCTAATCTACATTCTCTTCTATTTTCCTTTAACACCATTTTCTACAAGTGGCAGTCTTTTTTACTAAAGATCCATGGCATGATTCAGAAATTAAAACATAGATTTCCACAAAATTTCCTTAGTCACCTTATCAAAAATAAAATAAAAAAACTCATTTTCATATGGAACCTGCTTAGTGTATTCTATTTAATTATCTATTCTATTTAACCACTTTAAATTTTGGGGTAAAAACTGCTGTGCTTCATAACCCTAAACAAAATACTGATCTAGAGGCATGTTGGTATAAATGCATTAGTTAACAAGTAGTGATATAACAGGTAGAAAGCAGAAAGTTCTAAAACCAAAAGGTACCCAGGACACATGTCAAATAGTATAACCTCTGGATTCTTATATCTACCATGCAGTTCCCTTATGCTTGTAAGTGTCAATAACTGATGATTCTTCATCGTACAACTCCACACCTTAAAATATATTTACTAACTTTGTAGTTTGCAGGGATATATTTAAATACTAGGGATGAGCGAATCAAATCTAAAGAAGTGGAATTCGTTTTGAATTTCAGGAAAAATTCGATTCTAATTGAAGCCGAATTTCCTGGCGATTTATGGTAACATATTGTCTTTTTTTCTAAAATGGACGCGAGCACATTGCGTGACATGGGGGAAAGAACTATGGGAGAAAGAAAGGAAAGCCATCAATGCTATGACATGCAGACATTCAGCCAATCAGCAGTCAGCTTCTGTGATGTCACAGCCCTATAATTAGGACAGCCATTTTACATTCTACCACTTGCCACTGTGTCTTTTATGTACACGGATCTCTCTGCAGCAGCACTACATTACACTCTGTGCAAAATACTTCCAAATTTACAGTTACTGGGGTGAGATAACTTTCAACTATACAGTGTGTGTCATATACACGCATGTTCCTGAACCAGCATTTTTTATTTTGGGATACCACTCATCGTGCCAGCAATCATACATTGCGATGATTGCAATGAGCGAGTTGCGTCCCGCCCTCCCAGGGTGCCAGAAAATTCCTGCTCCCGTCCCGTTGTTGGTATGCTTCTCCCCTTTCCAAGTGGGGCACAGACCCTTCAGAGA
>JAODAL010061101.1:0-20523 GCA_025379985.1 Phyllomedusa bahiana | reverse complement strand
GTTTTCAAAGGGGAAAGTGGGGAGATGGTTAATTTGACTTATATTCGTGCTCTCCAATTACGATTCCCCTGATGTCCGAGTTGGAGCGAATCGCGGCCATAAAATTCTCCTACAAGGAATACAAAAAAGGGAGGGGGGGGCACCCCTGACGAATTTTCCTTTATGGTTGCTGAAGGGGTCAGATAAGAGCCATTGTTTTTTTTAGTTGGGAGGGGGAATTATAGAGGGCCATGATTAGAGCAAAAAGAGGGGGCCCATCCCTAGACGCCGAAAAAAGAGGCAACAAGAATTTCAAGGATTCTGTCAAAAGGCCTTTTCGGCGCCCGGGAGGGGACCTAAAAAGGGGTTGTTGCTTTTGGCAAGTGAATAATTTCGAGTATTGTGCGGGCCTCCCCCCCCGGGACAAAAAACCCCCTGACCCGGGGTGTATAAGCAGGGCAACAAGGGGTTTTAAAATCTATTAGCCAGTAATTTGCATCTTTTTTTAAATCAAAATTCAAAAAGGAAAGGGGCCCTATAACTACCGCGGGAGGAGGGTCTTTCCCCTTTTGGGAATGACGCGACATGAGTGTGTAGATTGAGAGAGGAAGGGTTAGGAGGGGTAGGTTAAAGACTTTGTAGCTTAGGGGGGGGGAAAGGGCCCTGGAGAGTTTTTAAAAAAATTTTCTAGTAAGCCTCGGGCCCCCGGGGTCTTCCCTCCGGGAAAGGGGAAACTTAATAACAGAGAGAGTTTGGCGGGTAAAGGGTTTCCGGGTCCGGAGAACCTGATTCCTGAAGGTGGGGGTACACCTAGGGCCCCGGGTATCCAAGGGAGGGAGGGAGCCTGGGGATTGTATAAATTGAAATAGAAGGAATGGAAAGGGTTTCGTTTTTAATTTCGGGGGTCGTATGTACAACATGGCCTTGGGGGTGTTTAAAGCAGGGGGGTTGGGATTCGCAATCTGCTGTTTTCAGGGGACGAGCTAATAAAAGCCATTTTTTTTCGATTCAGAAAATTATTGACCGTTTTTAAAAAGCCTCCATGAAAAGTTCCAGAAGAGTTTTTTATTCCAAACGGGCCCCAAAAAAGATCTGCCAGAACCTCCAGGGAAAAGGGACATTTTGGGGCGGTTTCCAAAATTCAACCTCTGAAGGGCGCCCCTTGTTTAGAAGCTCTTTCCCTCTTTAATCTTGTACGTGCTTTTAAACAGGACACCCAGCATTTCACATTTAAGTGCCCTTTCCATTTGTGTATTCGGAGAAAAGGGTGTCTGCAGATGGTCCGATGTAAAGTGATCTTAATTTAGTAAATGGCCAACCCGACGTGCCAGAAGTGTGATCATCGAGTGCCAGACCAGAAGGTTTCAAAAAGAGGGAAAGAGAAAATTACATAAATAGGGAATGTCGACCAGATTCTGTTACCCTTTCCCGGGAGAGGATAGCAGGGGGGGAACTATGTGGATCAGGAGGGGAATGTTCGGTATAGGAATTATGGGGGGTTTAATAAAAGGGTTTTAAATTTTTTCCCCGGGTGTTGCACCGCCAGGCATGCATAGTTGAAATAAATTTTTACCCGAATCTGCTTGATGGCTCGATATGAAAGTGCGGATTTTTCCGTGGTTACAAGGGTCGGGGCAAGGTAGCATTAAAATTCCCCCAAAACACAGGCTTGTGCCCCCTTTTCTTTGGGCTCCCTTCCCTGGCAAAGGCTTACTTTTATGCGTTCGAGACCTCTCCTCACTACTCATCAAACTTTGGTTTTACACAAAATTAAATCACAGGAGTCTCTTTTGGACCCCCTTTTGGCCCTCTCCCTCCCCCACAGACAACCCCCTCTTCCCCCCCCCCGGGCGGGGCTTCAACCTTTTTTCCGGGTTACTCTAAAACTCACCCTCTTCTGGCCCCCCGCTCTCTGATTCGGGACAACTACGCCCCCTATTTTTTTTTGAGATCGTGGCTGACCCACCAGATATTGAGGAGATTTTTTTGAATATACTCAAAATTGTACATTTCTTTCATCTTAAAAATCTCTAAATCCAACAATGCGTGGTGCCCCCTTTTGAGCGGGCTTTGGGCGCGCAGTCTTCCCCCCGAAATTAAATTTCGACCCTCTATTACAGCTCTTAAGGCCAAGGTAGTGACTCCTTACCAATCTTATTGCCAGTCTTGGCGGACGAAGGAGCTGGCCGGACTTTCACACAGGACAGTGATACAAGTGTTTCTATTTAACCCATTAAAGCCGTCATGGCCTGTGTAAAGCCCAAGAAACCAGTTTCACAAGTGTTGTCGAGATGGTATAGGGTAACCATTTTTTGTTGCATAAATGGTGGCCCGAGTTACTCCCAACACCTGCTTGGCGATGTGTGGTTCGGAGGTGGGTACAATGTCCCACGTTTGGTGGGGTTGCACACTCATTTGACCTTTTGGACGGCAGTGCTTTAAAGCAATACGAGCTGTTCGGGGATGCTGTTCCCAACTCCCCATGAGTCAACTCTTTTGTTCATGTTCCATTTTCCCCTCGATCTGTAATACAAAAAGTCCCTAATTTGACATTATTGCAGGCAGCAAAGCGGTCATTCCGCATAAATGGAAAAAAAACTACCCCGCCGACTTTGTGGAATTGGTGGAGGAAGTGGCTCTCGCATATCGCATGGAAGAGCTGGTAGCCAGATCGGGGTGACACTACCAGTCTTATTCAAACATGGGCTCCCTTGGACGAATATCTTCGTCCTCAGAGTTTGGGGCTTTGACTATTTGAGTTTTTCAGGGGGTCCTTTAGCACACCCGTCTATATTACCGTCATTGGGTGGTTTTATTTGGGTCCCGACCGGTGCGGGTTGGGGTTGGCGTCGGGGGATGGGAGGGGATTCCGAGACCAGAGCTTTTGTATGTGGCTCCCCTCTTCCCCCCCCTTTTTTTTTTCTCCTTTACCTTCTCTCTTTCAAAAAATGGGTTCGAACAATTTCACTAGTAAACGGCTAGAAACGCCAGCATTCATGTCAACACTCTCAGTTTGTTGGGTTCATCGGCTGACTTTGTCCCCTTTGGTATGGATCACTTCTCCACTTTCTTATCGTTATTCGACATTCGATCACAGCTGGTAAACCTTATGTTATGCAATGTTGTTCATTATGTTTGTTTAAGATGTTCTCATATTTACATTTTTCATTGCCATGTTAGTGTTCGTATTGAAAAACTCATAAACCTTTTGAATTGAAAATCTCCCTCCACAATAATCCTGCCGTCGGCCACGCGGGGTCTAGCACGTCCACCAACTGCTGAAAAAAGGGCCACTTTGCCCCTGAATTGGGAGCGTTAGAATTGACTAGAGTGATTCATAACCCTCGGATACTGAGACCAGAGATAAAGGATATCGGACCGAAGGGTCACCCGAAAGTCCAAATCCTGGTGCGCCAGTGTCTAGCAAAGCAATGGCCACTTCCCCTGGACCTGGACTCTTGGGTTTATTGGCGAAAAAAACCACTTGGGATAAAACTTATTTCGAGGCAGGAGGCCCTGGCCCTACTTTAAATTGGGTCTCTAGAAGAAAACTATTGAGCTTTCAGCATACTGAAAGTGGTATAGTACCTGGGCCCTTTTCTCAGGGGTATTAAGCCCCTTCGCATTAAACGAGGCTACTGTTAGTTCAGCCATAGATACTTAATGACAAACACAACTCCAATAGGGGGGAAAAGGGAGATTGGAAAGGAAGGAAAAGGGGGGGGGGGGGGGGGGGGGAAGAGTTCACTTAAAGCAGACGAAAATAGCCTGGCAGCTGGATCAAAAAATCGGAATATATAAAGTCAGAATCCCAAGGTCTGTCAAAGAATCCTCAATTGAGAATAAAACCTAACGGGGGTAAGAAAAAAGATCTAAGAGAGGAAGAACAGACGTCACATATCGCGGACTCCGCATATCTGAAACATGTATACAAAAAGTGGCGGGCTCTGGTACAACGCAACATAGGAAAGAGGAGAGAAAAAGAAAGGGGGTGGAAGGGAATACGTCAGGACAAAAAGAGAAGGCGAGATTAGGCATAAATAAGCCAACATAAGAATACGGTCTCTGCAATCACAATATGCTGCCAGCCGGCAAGTAAGACACCAACATGACGTCACCGGAGCCCCGGGGCATATCCCAAAACCAGGTTAACCAGAAAAAAGAAAAAAAAAGGGGGGGGGGGCACATGTTCCATAGTGTGGAACTGCCGCCACCCAATGGACATGCTGGCTATCCATGTAGCACCTCCAGGGTTCCAGAACCCGCCTTGCAGGTCCAAAGTAAGGCATAAAGAAGTACATTCTTACAATACAGATATATTACCACTGATGGGGTATCAAAACCAAAAAGTAAAGAAAAATTGAAAAGATACATAGCACCATCTAGTGAACAAATCCGTAACAGACAGACTGGATCCAAAGCAGGAAGATACTCAAAGTAAAAAGGATACTGAGGCCCCTAGATAGTTCAACAGCAGGGTCAGGCAGGATGCGAAAGCGAAGAGTCAGTGGGGTGACGACGTCGGCGAGGTCTCTTCGGCAGATGATCCCCTGTAGAAGATGCCGGCCCGGGCTGGAGGGGCAGGCCGGGGAGGCCAGGGCGGGCAGGAAAAGTTCTGGATGTTCAGTTCCTGGAGAAAAAGGACGGTATGTCATTCTGGAACGAATAGAATAGGTGAATTTATTCCTCTGCGAACCAGCAAAGCGAAAAGGGGAATACCCAGCGATAAGAGGAGACCCCGAGTTCCTTAAGCACAGCCAGCAAGGTTTCAGGGGCTGCGCGCTGGGCGAAGTTAGAGTGTTTGTATGGAGAGGTCCTATAGTGAAAGAACAACAAAGGCGTGTCCTGGAAACACATTAGATTGACGTTGCCGGGCCTGTCGCATAATATCCTCCTTTAATTGGCAAAAATGGGATTCTGCAAATCACATCTCGTGGTCGTTTTGGATCGAGTTAGGAGGACCGTAAGGCTCGGGTACACTCTGTCCATCTCATATGAGTACTGGGGGTCGTCCCTGTAAGTCGTTGAGATTGGGTAGTGGAGGACAGTGTAGATTTCCGCCGCCGCCCACAGTTTTCAGGTTATATCCGCGGTTGCCGCATGTGTGTTGCGACGGCTCCTGTTTTCTAGGTCTGTCCAGGCTGCTGTTGGAGAGGAATATATGGGTTAGACTGATGGCCCGTGGCGTGAGTGGACTGCAGGGCTTGGATGGATGCCGTCGACGATTCTTGGGCTTGGTCCAAAGTGGAGACTTTAGTTGTAAGATTAAGATTTGATAGTTCTGCACGAACGCAGCAAAACTCCATGCTTTGCACTCAGCGGCTACTTGCTGCGCCCAACCGAGAGGATGTCGGATCTTGACAGTAGTGATTGAGTAAGCTGCTCGCCAGGTCGGCAAGCGGTGACAGTTTTCTATTCAGCAGAGCAGGGACATAGAAGGAGGCGAGGAGGAGAGCTTGAGATTATTGACCCTGAGCTGAGGCCTTTAACAGTGGTAGAAGCAGGCCAGATTGAGGAATGTTCGGAGGGCCCAGACTCAGCGAAGGAGGCCGGGGAGTCGGAGTGGAATGTGAAGCGACCCCTCCAGCTGGGGGGGGGCCGGCCCAGGGTAGTGACTGGGGAGCCACAGGGGTGGATGCCAGGTGGGACTGGGCACCTGACCGGACAGATGCTCCCAAATGTCAGAAGTATGTCCGAGGAGTTTGGAGGATATTGGAGAGGTTTTGCGTGGACGGCAAGGGGTTCCCCACAGGAGCAACAGGGGACTTGACGTTCACGCCTCATATCTATAAGTAGCATCTCATCCCCGAGCCCTGATCCGGGTTCCTGTAGCCCTCAGGGAGATTGTGGCAGGGAGAGTCGAGGCAGTACGTCCTGGGAATGTGCTTGCACTTCCAAGCGTGACGGGGCACAT
The DNA here is from genome assembly GCA_025379985.1 of Phyllomedusa bahiana. NCBI lineage: Eukaryota > Metazoa > Chordata > Amphibia > Anura > Hylidae > Phyllomedusa > Phyllomedusa bahiana. The sequence continues at coordinate 14,630 of JAODAL010061101.1, read as the reverse complement.
TGAAGACCCGGGTGCAGTGCGCGGGCTCATGTGTGCAGCCAAGGGCTGCAGATATAGAGACTGGTTAGGCTGAGGCGCCGCGTGCGTGTGAGGGGGATAAGCAGCAGTGAGGCAGAGTGAAGAGCCTGTTTTATCTCTGGCAGCTTTCAGAGGCGCGGCTGTGGTTGCGACTCCGCCGTTTCCACACGAGGTTCCCAGGAGAAGTGGCGGGGTCTTGGTGTCGGAATTGCCGTCAGAGGGAGGGGAGAGCCCAATGCCCAAAGTGGAGACTGGAGATCAAGTGCTGCCGCAGCGGGACTCAGGCGCATGGACGCCGAACAGAACTGGCAGCCGCCATGGTTTGTGGGGCTCATCAGCTCCCGGCCGGCTGGGATTCAGGCGGTGCACGGGCGAAATAGGCTCCAATATCCTCCTGGGATGATGGGGATTGAAGCAGGGGCTTAGCAGCCTTCTTTTTAGCGTTCTTCCCCATGTTCATCAACCGTCGCCAGCCACTTTAAAGCAAGAAAGCAGGGAGCCCTGTAAGAAGTGCTTACCTCCTCACTGTTGCCATGGCCAAGAACACGCCCCCCATCACCAGTCTTTAGTAAGGGACGACAAGGGGAGGAGAGACATGCCCCTGGATTTTGAAGTTTGTAAGACAGAGAGAAACAGAGTCTTACCTGATACCTTGTGTGAGAAACCCCTTTAAATCATGGGTGACTTTCAGATATTATACCATTGAGGTCCTCTACTATGGTTGGAATTTATTCCCTTTCACAAATTGGTGGAGAAATATGAAATTCCTTTGTCGGATCACTTTAAATATCTACAAGTGACTCATTTTGTCAAATCTGCCAAGATACTCTCCTGAGATATCAAAAAAAGAATTTTATATATTTTTCACGCCAAAACCTTCAATGTATCCAAATGGATGACATACTAAGTTGAGTAATTTTTAGGGAACAATACCTGAAGCTCTTATCTCGGTGGTACTATACCCCTGCTCATCTTAGTAATATTATACCAAACTAACCTATCACTACTGCTTGGAAGTAAACCATAATCATGGATCTCTATTCCATTTATTATGGGTCTTGCCCATTACTATGTGCCTTCTGGTCTAATGTCCTTGCTCTAGCCTTAGCTCCAGCCCAAGTCCCATGACCAGTAGTCCAAGAATTTGCTCTATTTCTGTTTGTTATAGACTCAATCATGCATATTGAAGTCATGCTTCTGCTGTGTCATCGTGTTTTTGAAGCCATCTAACTAATTTAAGACATTGGCCGTCACGCAAGCAGTCTGTACCCATCCCTGGCCAAGGTGACAGAAGTAGTGTCCCCCAGTTGTCTATATAGACAAAAACTGGCCTATAGAAATGGTTGTGCATGGTTGGAAAGATTCCCTAATCTCTCCTAACTAAATATTCTCTTCCAGACTGCTTACATGTAACAATACGGAACCTTCTCCTCTCATCTTATTATTTTCCCTCTAACCCCCTTGCTCCTCATACCTCTTCTGTTCTGGTTATTCTTCATATTCTACTAGGCTTAGTTCTTTTACATGTTCTCTATTCTTTGTCTCTATAGAAAATATGAAGGTACTAAGTTACACCTTTTCAGTATCTGTTATAAAATATCTCACGCCCCTCACATTTTTGTAAATATTGTATTATATCTTTTCATCGAAAAACATGACACTTTGGTACAATGTAAAGTAGTCAGTGTACAGCATGAATAACAGTGTAAATTTGGTGTGCCCACAAAATTATTTAACACACAGCATCAGTGTCTAAACTGCTGGCAATAAAAAGTTTCACCCTTAAAGGGGTTTTGCCACGATGTAATGTTGACGTGGGATCCTCCAAAATGGGTATTTAATCACTTTTCTAAATATATGTGATTAAAAATATTGCAACCTGATCGAGCGACAGGCTGACTTACCTGAACTTATTTAGTTAAATGCTTTCATTAGATCTGACCAGGCAGAGTGACGAGCTGCTGGCCTGGTTTGCGCAGAGCACACTTCTTATCTGATGAGAGGGAGCTGAAAAAGCTTTCAAGGCAACGTGGTAGCAAATATGTTGTCTTTTGTATACAGAGATCCAATAGTTGTAGTGTGATTATTGAGTAGATCCCTGCTTTATCTGGATGAGGTAACATGAACTGGAGCTTTCAGATGGCTGTGGAGAAAGCTTTTGTCGTTTTGTAGACAGAATCCCATTAGTTTGTAGTTTGATTATTTGAGTGAACATTTCACTCGATCCCTTATGCATGGGCTCTGTGCTCTGGCTGTGTCTCTCGAGCTCAGCATGGCTTTGTTTACATTTGCTTCTTAGCAGATAAGGCACGTCCTGGCAAAACCCCTTTAAGTGAAAGTAGACAAATTGTACCCAAAGTGCCAATATTTTGTGTGGTCGTCATTATTTTCCAGCACTGCTTAACTTCTTTGGGAATGGAGTTCACTAGAGCTCACAGTTGCTACCTGGAATCCTCCTTTCCACTTGATGACATCATGAGCTGGTGGAGGTCGGAGACCCTTTTTATTTTACATCTTCAATTTGAGGTGGCCCCACAGATGCTCAGTAGGGTTTAGTCTGAAGACGACCTTGGCCATCCCAGCACCTTTTACTTAATTTCTTTAGCCTAGGCACAGTGGTGGTCTTGGAGGAGTTTGGGGTACTTTATCTGTTGGAAATATGGCCCTACGGTCCGAAGGAGGGGCATCATGCTATGTTTACGTATATCACAGGATGTTGGCATTCATGGTTCCCTCAATAAACTCCAGCTCCCACAGCTGGCAGCACTGTGGATGGAAAATGCAAAATGGGCACATGGACTTTACATTGTATCAAAGTGTCAGATCTTCAGTGTTGTCCTACGGAAAGATATAATACAATATGTACAAAAATGGGAAGGGTGTATTCACTTTTGTGAGATACTGTATGTCCACAATTTACAGTAAGTTATGTGTATTTTCAAATTTATGTTACCAAGAATTGTGGGAAAAGTCTTCATTAATTAATTTAATGATTATTTTGTATTTCTTGAATCTTTCCTCTAATAAAAATGTATTGATTGCTATTTATTATTGATTATTTTAAAGCCCCATTAATTCCAGGGCACTGTATGTTCGATAATGGTTACATACAGTTGAAACCAGAAGTTTCCATCCACTATAGAAAAAGTTCCCATCTCTGAGGTTTTTCTCAACTATTTGACATGAATTCAGAATAAACCCTTCCATGTTTTAGGTCAATTAGGAACCAAAATTATTGACAAATGCTGACAATGAGGGAAGAATTTTAAGGCTTTTTATTTCCTTTTACATGTCAGAAGTTTCCATACACTGGGATGACTCCGCCTTTACACAATTTGGGACCGCCGTATGATGATGTCAGGTCTTTGGAAGCTTGACTGTGTGTTAAAAGGTATTTCAAGTAAAAGCTACAGAAATTATATTTTATATTTTATATATATATATTATACACAGGCACACACGAGACATGCGACATAGGTATAAATAAAGTTGGCTGGCATTGCTATTTTGAAGGTTCGGTGAAGAGCTGGTTAAAGCTGGTTTAGAGCCGATGACTCAGAAGAAGTGGCATATGAACTAAATATATTTAGCTGTTTTCCCCATATGGTTTGTAGTGAGGCTGAGCCTAACTGAGAGTCACACCCACATGCGAGAAGTGTATATAAGGAAGGGTTGTGGGAAGCCAGGGGTGGAACCCAGGGGCGAGCCAACAGAACCTTTGGAACGAGCATGTGGGAGAAGGCATGTGCTGCCAGGAGAGAAAGCCATGGAGGCCACACTCTGGGTCTCGACTGAAGGAAGGGACCACTCACCCAATTCATACACAGACATTCATATGGGTAATGTAGTTACACATTTGGTTATTTGTGATTCTATGCTTTGTAACTTGTATATGATGTTATGTTATAATCCTTTGAAGATTGTATAATAAATATTATTTTTCTTATAAAAAGAAAGGTGTATAAGTATTACTGAACCTAGATTCGTTAAGATAATAAAGTAAGGACCTAAAGTCTGCACCAAGACACTCACGGTGATCAAAGATCTGTTATCTTGTCACTAAAGATATATATTTTTTCTCTTCTAACCGTATATTTCTTACACTGTGATTCTTAATCCTTGCTCGCTGCTGGAAATTCCACACAGTTTGTAGGACCAAGAAGAGGGAAGAAAACAGAATGCAAATAGTGTAATACTGTTGAGATTATGTTTTACAGGTGATAAATATATGCTCACCAATTTATGCTGTACAATGCATGGTACAGCACATTTGCAGGTGTCCCTTTTGAGGGTTAAAATGGAGCAGCTCCTCTAGATGCTTCTCTCCTGGTATCTGTCGGGATCCTCGATGCATGTAAGTAGATAAATAGATAGATCACATAGTAACCATCTTCAAAGCATGCTCAGGGGGCGCAGCTCAGTACAGAACTTTGTAATAAAAACAATTCTCATAAGATCTACTGGTTATTCATTGCATATAATATTACGCATTTCGTGAGCTACACGTCTCGCTTCCTCAGATACATACCGGTTGACTAAAGGGCAGATTTTGTAGGATCGCTCAATCCCAGAACGAGGCATACAGATACCCGTCTTCTAGGAACAAGACAACGCTGGATTGATTAAAACAAAGTTGGTACACGCAAAAACAATTATTATAAAGAATTCAAAACACATTAACTTGATAAATGTTGCACCTTAAAAGTTCACTGATTGTGTAAAAAAGGTTTAAAAAGTTGAACTTAGTAACCTAGCAGGTAGGGAGACTAGACAGTACCAATTAATGAAAATTGGGTGTGTTTGTCTTGGAACTGGTATCGAAAACTAACCAATATATACTGTCCATTTATTTTACTATACAAATTATAAAAGAGCATTTTTGTTTAAAATATATATCAAAAGAATTATAAAGGAAAACCTTTATTAGGAAACATTTAAAACATTTTTCTTTATAAAACTATTCTATTGTTTCTTGTAACTTCATTTAGGCATAGCAGCTCTGACAGTTATGAGTTTATAATCCATAGATCTCCTCGAACTCCGAGGATTTTCATGTCTTCTTGGTTGTTTAATTAATAAATTTACTCTATAGGTTGTGTACGTTAAAAGTGGGGTGTCAGGGAGGAGTGTCATGTTGATGGATAAGAAAGAAGAGGGACTCGCAGTCTCAGACATCATTAAATACTATTGGGCGTCAACAGATAGTAGGATTCCTGCCTGGTCTACTTTATTGGCAAACTCAAGGTGGGCCGAAATAGAGAAGATGTGGCTAGTGCCAGTCCATCCAGGTTCTCTGCTTATTAACCCCTTCCCGACATAGGACGTATACATACGCCCTAGCGGGAAGTGACTTCCCGCAAATGGACATATGCATACGTCCTGGCGATCGCGCGGGCTTGCTGCGAGCGAGTTCGTGAACTGATCGCGACCAGGACCAGCTCGGTAAATTACCGGCTGGCGCCATGCAGCTCGTATCGGACCCCGCGGGTGTGCTTCCGGACCCGCGGGGGGTGGGGATTACCGCTTCATTACCGCTGCCTGTCTTGGCTGTGATAATGAAGCCGCAGGCAGGATGAGTGAGCTCCTCCTGCTGCTACGGCGGGGCTGCCGAAACTGTAGTGCGGCGGCCTCCGATATCATGCCTGATGGTCTCGGGAAGTGAACGGCACTCCCGGGGTCATAATTGTGACGTCACCCCCTGGCCCGCAATGCATTGTGGGCATGGTGTACAGGCGTCTGTCATGGCGACAAGTTACACAGTTACTTGTGACTGTGCACTGGCCTGCCTTCTAAACAGCAATCTGGATGACTTGCCGGTTAGAAGAAAAAGTGAAAAAAGTGAAAAAAAGTACAAAAAATAAATGTCAAAAGTGCTAAAAAGTAAAAACACAAAAAATAAAATAAAAAACACGTTACATCGCCCTCCCTTTTCCCCTTTACAAACGCCAAATCGCACAAAAAATGAATCAACAAATAAAGTACCATATTTTGGTAGTGCCGCGTGGTAACGACCCACCCTATAAATCTGTCACATTAATTAACCGTTAGGTGGAATTCCGGTTTTCCGGCGCCGGCGCATGAGGACGGAGCGGTGAGGATCGGCTCCCGCGCCCGCCGGCAAAATACACTAATAGCTGCTTAAAGCAGCGCTCTGACCGGCCAAATTCCGTGGGCATGCTCCTCCCGGCTACCGGAGCGTACTGCCAGACACTAAGCCGCCGGCAGTCGCGGACTTCACGCGTCTACCGCGGCCCTCAGTGCTGCGCGGCAGAGGCTGGCTGCTTCCTGAAGGGGGACTCGGAGGCGCACGGCGCGCCAACAACAGCAGGGGAACGCCACTGAGAGGTGGGACTACCGGAGGTGTGGGGTTTAAGAACGGCCGATACTGGCCCCTGTACCAGCCCGACTGGCAGCAGGATTAACCCCGGAGTGGGGACAACTGATACGGCCTGCCCGCCGAACCGTCCGCAAAGGCAGCTGAGGGCTCACCACATTTACCTCTGCCAGTGACCAGCCCAGCTGCAACAAGGGGCCCTGAGGCGCGGCCTCGCATATTTTAAAGGGGGACACATGACCCAGATAAGCCTGTGTACTAAACAGCGTGGGCCACCACTACTGACTGCATAGCAGACAGTTCCTGCATTCAGAGGAGATTATCTCCCACGTTTTGGACAGCTACCCACCCCTTGATGGAGAAGTATCTACTAAGTAGGGTTTAGCGCCCAAAAAAGACCGGATCGCTGCACGGGAACAGCCGCATAGCTACACTAAAATGGCTTGCTTGCCAGTCGCGTGCCGGCCAGGAATATGGAGGAAAGACCCTGCGAGTGCCAGCAGCTGCAAGGGGGGGAGGGGGACTACGCAGGACCTTTCCCAGAACCCTTTCCAGAGCGGGGTCCCAGGGCTCTCGCTGACTCCAGCCTGGGCAAGTATGCGACTTGATTACAAAGCTCCAGGCTACAGCAGTGGCAAGACACATAGCACCAGACCTGCAAGCGGATCTTAATCCACCGGTTCAGGCCTCTGCTGCTCAAGGCTACAGCAGGATGTTCAAGCTTCACTCTGCAGACTCGAAGAATTAGAGGAAACAGAGGTAAATGACTGGAGGACTGACACCAGCATTCTGAAAACCCGTCTGAAAGCTCTGCGACAAGGCACAAATGGTGCAGTCAAGAAGCATCGAAGACCTTGAAAACGCTCCAGGTGGAGTAACCTGCGGCTAGTGGGGCTCCCTGAATCGTTCAAACAGCCGCGACTTCAACCCCTCTGCCAGGAAGAGTTTTGCCCACGCTGCCCTGGGCATCAACAAGGCTGCCGTATCGAAAGAATAAACGAGTAGGCGCCCGGAGGGAAGAACATGCCCCAGCATCTAAATCTTCAACAACGCAGAAGAGCCGCACTGTGATAATGGAAGTTCCTGGAACTTTAATGACAAGGGCTGATATCCTCAGGACATATCGCCGGCTCTCAACAAAGCCACTACTAATCCAGGGGACATAAGCCGAGTGCTGCTATTTGAAGACTTCTCTGCAGAGGTCTCCCAGGAAGAGGCAGGCGCCTTCAGCAAATTTGCACAGCAACTATTCCATCAGAAGAGATTCGATTCTCAGGATTCTCTACCGGCCACCCTCTAAGGTGCGGGATCCTGACGGGGCCCTCGCCGTTTCAGTGTTCTATAACTCAGCAGTGGAAGCAGAGAGGATCTACGCGACTTGACAGTTCAGAAGAGGGCTCCCGCCTCCAAAACACAGCTCGGACACCGCGATCGGTGAGACGACTGCCAGCTGACTCCAAGTAGACCTTTCAAGAGAGGGAAGGAGAGGGAGTCATGGACTCGCTACGCGATCTCTATCACGCCCCACTCTCTCCTAAAGAAGGCCGCAGCCGAGACGAGGCGTCAACGGGACCTCCACTCGGACTGAGGGGACTGACGACTGCTCGACGAAGGATCAGGCTTTGGGTAGGGGGAGGGCTGGGTTTACGAGATGTAAGGACTGCACCCAAGAGTTGTTTCCATCCATTTAATCTTAATTGAAGGAGTGGAGTAGCACAGGGACTCTCCTTCGACTGTTTTGAGATGTAAAACTTCTTTATAATTGTTCATAGGCCAACCTAGAAAAACTCTAGAAATTCTAGTAGCTTAAAGGTTTTGCCGGTGGGGGAGGGGGGGTACGTCGGCTTGCTTTGAAACGGGTGCTTCATGCTGAAGGAAAAAAGGAAGTCCTTCCAACGCATTGGAGGCGGTGCAAGTAACAGCCCTCCTTCAGCGTCATGTTACATTTCTGACAGCTGGCAAATGTGCTTGCTTGTTTCGTTTACGAAATTTGTCAAAATTTGTCAGTGTTCTAATGCGTCCATCTTCAATGCTCTAATTCGATTGCCCCCGACGAGCTCGCAAAAAATCTTGGTCCCACCTAACACATTAAGTGCCAACCCGCAGCTTCTCCCACATAGACATACCCCTTTATATTGCGGATCATCTCCTGGTACATAAAGGGGCTCGTTCCCGAATAACGGATGAAGGTGATCGGACATCTAAAGAGACTTCGCCCTTGATGTGGTTATCCTACAGGAATAGCACCTTGCAGGCTGATGATTAAGCGGTTGGAGAAAGCTGTGGGTGGGTCACGCCTTTGGCTCCCCGTCTACGTGTGGCAATGGCAGGGGTGGTCACGCTCATCCATAAAAAAATTCCCTTTTTGAGCTGGTCTCACACGAACACGACACTGAGGGAAGAGCTCTCGCACTTAGTAATCAAGTGGGAGAATGCGACCTTAGCATTTTTAATATACTATGACCCAATGGTCAGAATCGGGTATTTTTCCAGGGAGTTAGCGGAGAGGGTTTGTGCCGATCAAATCATGCCAAATTATTGGAGGAGACCACATGAATGCGGTTTAGAACCAGGTTGGAGGATAGGAGGGGAGGGCCAACATCCCAAAGCAGGCAGAAAAGTCATTTCCAAGTCTGAAAAGGGAGTTCTTAACTCCGCCTCTTGGATGCCACTAATCTCCACGACTGTTGGAGGGGCGGAATCCTGTGAGCGGGTCTACACCTCTTACTCCCGGATTTCACCAGTCAAGGTCTAGGTTGGACCTATCTTCTGGTATCGGACCCCTCCACTAGAATTGAAAAGTGCCAGCAATTTTGAACTTGGTCATTCTGACCACTCCCCAATCTTCTGGGACTGAGGAATTCTTTCCGATGAGGTGCGGACTTTATTTGGAAGTTTCCTTCTTCTTACTTGCCAAAAACGGATACTTTTGCTGAGATGGTCACGGGGTTGGTGGGATGACCTATGTTCTGACAACCAGTCCCCACCGGGAAGATTCCTTCACTCTATTGGGCGATGAAAAGCGGTGCTAGAGGCAGGGTTGTTTTAGCCTATACCTCCGCTTATAAACGCAAGCTGTAGGAGGCCTATTTGACCGCCACTCAGAAACAGGTTAGGGAGACCCTATAAGGCACCTTCTTTGGGGAATTGCTCTGACAACAAAACGGGAATGGGAACAGGCCAAGCGGGAAGTTTGGACCTTTGGTGCAGATCGTAGGAGGAGGAAACTACATAGGTACACTTTACACTCCCACTACTCTTCAGGTACGGAAACAAATCCGGGTAACTTCTTTCCCGGCGATCTGAAGGGGGGCCTACAAACCTGCACACAATTAAGCTCTCAGCACACCGATTGGTACCATTTACCACTGATCCGGTTAAGGATCAACGACTCGCTCAGAACAATTTTATGCCACCACTGTTACTCTCATCAGAGGAGTCATTCTCAAGCAGTGGATGGACAGCTATTTCCCTCCAAAGATCAAATTGCCGCACTTGTTCAGGATCTCCAGAGGGTGGAACTGAATGCGGACATAACTGAGGATGGAGGTCAAGATGGCTATTCGCCACTTGAAGGCAGGCAAGGCCCCGGGTCCTGATGGGTTCTTGGGGGAGGTACTACAAGATTCTGAGTGACCAGATCACCCCCATCCTCACCGACTACTATAACTCGATACTGCATAACGAGCCTGTTCGCCCAGAATCAAAAAACGCATATATTAAAATTATCCCGAAGAAAGGGAAAGACCCGCTGCTCCCTGCTTCATATAGACCCATATCACCTATAGACATTGATTCAGAAGATCCTGTCAAAGATATTGGTCCGATCGTCTCTCGCGTGTATATGCACACTTGATTGGACCCTCCAAAAAAGGGCTTCATCAAGGGAAGAAGAGCGGCGGTGGGAAAAACATCAGGAAAGCTGCTAGCTGGTATTGGGGAAAGAGTCCGACCACAAACCATTGGGCAGGGGAGAGGCCTGTTCGCCTGGTGATTGGATGCAGAAAAAGGCCTTCGTAACGTGCGATTGGGATGGACTTTGGTTTTGTCCTGGATAACAATGGGAATTACAGGGGACGTTGTCGGTCTGGTCATCTCGGCCATTTACGAAGCCCCCAACGGCCCAAATTCATAACCGGTGTTTCCTGTTCCCCAAAAATCTCCCTCCAGACAGGGGACAAGAAAGGGTGTACCTCTCCCCTTACTTTTTAATTTGGCTCTAGAACCTTAGCACGGCGTACTAGAGGCTTCTGACTCTTCTCCGGGGATCCGGATAGGAGCAAGGAGGTGAAGACCCGCTTTTTGTTTGCGCAGATCTAATATATTTATGTGCTGACCCCCTGACCCAGCTCTCACCAGTGCTGGAGTTGCTGCGTTATTTCGGCACGCTATCAAGGGTACAAAGTAAAACGTGTTCAGAGTGTATTGTTGAAATCGGCCCAAAGCTATCACAGTCCCAGTGGGCGGAACTTCGGGGTCTTAGACATTACAGGGCTCAGGAACACATCACTTTTTGGGTTTCAAGGTGGGTCGGACTCCAGACTCGATGTATAAGTTAAATATTCCCCTCTTATAAATAAAATCTCCCAGGACCTGAAGCGGTTGGACCTCCACTGCTAACTTTCAATTGCCGGTAGATGCCACGCCATAATGAATGGTCTGCTTTCCCAAAGCTGCTATACCACCTACAGACCCTCCCATTCATGCCTCAAACATACAGCATTCAACCATATTAACTCATGCTTCTCCAGATTTATTATGGGAAGGGAAAAAACCCCGTATTGCTCACTACCATAAACTGATCCTGACAGTTAGTGCCACAGGGGGGCTGATCTCCCAGATGTTATTGGGTGTATAACCTGGCTGTCTGACTCTCGTCACATGCTAGACTGGATTGTGGGGTCGTTCCCGCTTCTCGAATTGGGAAATAGGAAAGAGAGTTGATGCGCCCTTGGCATTAGCAGAGCCTTGCTCCATACCAGATAATCACAAGCGGCCCTCTTGATTAAGTTCGTCTCCATTGTTTCGGGAATACAATAATCAGCTGGAATGAGTTGAGGAAACGCTTAGCCTTCTCGCTCTCTCCAAGGACATGCCTATTTGGGACCACCCGGTGTTTCGCTGGGTCAGAGGCAATCCGATGTTTAGGAAGTGGAGGGAGGCGGGTCTGGCTAGGCGGCGGGACAGCTAATGCAGTGAGTTTCTTCGGAATGGTTGGCTTACAAAGACCTCGGAGATGCTTGAGAGGTTCTCCTTACCCCGATTCACAGCTTTTAGCTGACTATCAGCTCTTCCATTTCTGTAATGGGAGACTAAGAGATGTCTCCATAGGAGACCATCCCTACGATTTTGAACACTTTTGTCACCACTCACAGGGAGACATATTGTCTGTCGAGGGCTTCTGATGCTGATATGGGGGGTGGTGTAGAAACGATGTAGCCTTCCAGGCCATTCCACTACTGGAGCGGCAGATTGGGAAATGCACAGATTCGGATATGATCCGAAGGGTGTGGTGGGACCGTACGGAAACACATCATCTGCGAGACCTGGCGGGAAACTACTTCAAAATAATACTCAAACGCCATCTACGCCTTCAATCTCCCCCCTCATCAGAACTTCCCCGATAGATTGCAGCATGACCTAAATGCGGCACACATTTTAAAAACGGAACCTTATGGCACGGTCTGTGGGAGTGCATTTATACACCAACCTATTGGGACACGTCCTTCAGTATATCCAGCTTCACTTTGGGGTCACCCTAGAGAAAACATTATGAACTCCTGATCTTCCATTGCCCTGGCCTGCCGGACACGGATGGGGGAGAGGGTTCTGAGGAATTCAGCTACTCCAACGGTTATCCTCGGGAATATTTCATAATTGCCCTTTGGCAGCAAAACGAAGCCTCTTACAGTTATGGCTGAAGCCCACTCTCCCATCAATCTCCGGGGTTCATTAAAGCAGCTGGAGGACTATCTCATAGCTGGACAGACTGGAAGACAGAGAGCGTAAAGGAGACCGAAACCCAGGGTTCTTCAGAAGTTGGAGAACTTCATAGAATCGCATTATTCTGACAGAGAGATAGAAGCCCTTATGCAGAGGTTCAAGTATACTGATTGGGTACTGTAGGGAAGGAATTGGGGGCCGCTGGGATGACTTCAGGTATGAGGAGCTTTGGACTTGAGTATGAGGTTTCCATTTAAAAGGGACCATACGGGGCATGAGACGAAGATAGGACGCCAGTTGCACTGTTGTAGTGTTGATAATCTGTTTACTTTAATTTTCTTTTATACCCTTGTAAATTTATGTTTTTCTCTGTATGTATTCATCTTAATATTCCAGGCACAGGCCCGGAGAATATGCAAATGTGTGGATGATGACATTAATAATGTCAGAGATATGTGTTTATTGGTTTTTTGTTTAAAAGTTTGAAAATGCAATAAAATTTGTTTAAAAAAAAAAAAAAAACCCGTACGGTGAACGTCGTAAAAAACAAAAACAAAAAACAGTCACGGAATTGCGATTTTTGTCATCCCGCAGCACATTAAATGGATAAAAGCGATCAAAAAACTAATATAAACGGCAAGTTGTACCAATTAAAACTTCAGCTCATCCCACCAAAAAAGGCCTACACGAGTATCTGTATACAGAAAAATAAAAAAAGGTTATGGCTCTCAGAAGACAGGCGATGCATAAAATATTATTTATTTAACACAATAAAAACACTTTTTTTTTTTTTTTAAAGTGCTTCAAAATTAAAAAAAACTATTATAAATAGGGTATCACGTAATCGTATCAACCCAGAGAGAAAAGCATAACTGGTCATGGATACTGCACTTGTGAGCGCTGTTAAAATAAAAATAAAAATACCACTACTAGATTGCCAGTATTTTTCTTCACCTGCCTCTCCAAAAAAACGGATTTAAAACTGATCAAAAAAGCCTTGTCCCCAAAAATTATACAAAATAAAAACTCAACTCATCTCGCAAAAAACAAGCCCCAACATCCAAGCACAAAAAAATTTAAAAGTTATGGTCTCGACTATGGCGACCCCAAAAAAAATTTTTCCGGGGTGAATAAAAGGTTTTTATTGTATAAAAGCGGGAAAACAAAAAAAAAATATAAAAATTGGGGTTCTGAATCGATTGACTGCTAGTAAAGCTTCCATGTCATATATACCGTACTGACCGCTATAAAAAATAAAAAAAAAACACTACCAGTTTGGGTTATTTGTTCAAAACACTCAGAAAAATCTTAAAAAAAAGTAAAACATAGCATAAAATTGACCCTTTTAAATATACCAAAAAAACTTCAACTTACCCCCAAAAAAAAACCCCCATACACAGCTCGACACACCCAAAATAAAAAAGTTAGGGGTTTCGAATAGGAAAACATAAAAACGCAATTTTTTTAGACGTTTTTACTGGAAAAATAATAAAAAGAAAAACAAAATTTAAAATCTATATATTTAATTTGTACCGCCCCCCATAAAAAAGTTATCACTCTTTACACTGCACGGCAAATGTGTAAAAAATTGAAACTCAAAAAAACAATGCCCCAACTGCATTTTTTCCCCCCATTTTTTTCCCAATGCTAAAAGAAATATGGAAACCTGTGCACCAAAATGCCAGTACACCCCCCGAGGACCCCCGGGGGGTTGAATCCAAAAATGGGGCGACGTTTGGAAAGGGTTTTGCCTTTGCTACTTTGGGGGTTTGCAAAAAGCGACATGGCCCCCCCAAAATTGCGTTCCAAAAAACCCAAAAAGGCTCCCTCCCCTTTTCCCCCCTGCCATGCGCCCAAACAGCAGTTTACACCCACAGTGGGGGATTGCCGAACTTGGAAGAAATTGCTTAACAAAAATTTTAGATTTCTTTTTTTCCCGGGTTCCCTTTTTATATGAAACATTTTTAAACTAAAATTTCAGATTATGAAAAAAAAATTTTTTTTAATTTTCAACCCCCCTTTGCAAAAAAAATTGTGAACACCTTGGGGGTCTATATACCAGTCTATATATCAAAAGCAACCCCTGGATTATTCATTAAAGGGGTGTGTTTTCCTATGCGGTCTATTTTGGGGGGTTTATTAAGTTTTGACCTTGGGTGTCCCCCCCCTGAAAAAGGCACCTAAAAAAATGTATTGAAAATGAGACCCCAGATATAGTAGGTGCTCCCCCTATTCTGGGGGTTATGGGGGAGCCCAAAAATGCCCTAGGGGCCCCATATGGGATATCTCTAAAAACGGCAGACCCGGGGGGAAATTTATATTAAGTTTCATTTTA
>JAODAL010061100.1:17500-20523 GCA_025379985.1 Phyllomedusa bahiana | reverse complement strand
AATATTTTATACACCTATACAGATTTACACAGAGTGAGCTCTTTTCTCTCTTTCATAGTGTGTGTGTTGCTTACCAGAGTACATTCTTGAGCTCATTGATTTTAATAGACTATTAGTTCATTTCCTCTGTGGGGGGCACTGCAGGGGCACCGAACACTTATTAAAGGCTACCTCCACAGAAAATAAAGCAGCTTACTATCACATTGGACACAGAGAAGACATGGCTTTTATAGTAGTCTCTCACGGTTACCTGTCTCCTCAAGGATCAGGCCATTTGTGTCTCCCCTTGTCTGAAGTTCTCATCTTTTCCAGGTTCTCTTGCAGCGCTCTCACGGCTTTCTCTACAGAGATAAAAACATATATACATCTGTATTCCAGTAGGACAGAAACCTATAGGGGGGCGTCTTGTCCAGATAATTACCTAAAACCGCTGTGCTTTCCTCCAGGGATGTCGAGAGCTCCTGCACGCTAAGAGACTTCAGTGGAGCAGCATTACTTCCCTGAGGACCTAACAGAAGAAAGAGGTGGCAGATCATTACCCTAGATCCAGGCTACTCAAATTAGGGCAGGGTCTGCTCTCCCTCTGAAGCAGTTGATAGTCATTTGGCATTGCCACTGTAGTTTGTTTGAACCGTATGTAAACCCTTGAATGCACAGCGCCCTGTAATTAATGGTGCTCTAAAATACATAATACTCTATCCTCTCCCTCCATGACAGCAACTATCAGCAAAGGAACCTATTACTAAAGGTTAAAAGGTGTTCCCCAAAATTTATAGACACCCACTAATGCCTGGGACCGCATTCCCTGGTAGACCCCCCCCATCAGAAACATCACTTACATGGCTGACATGACCAGGAGCCAATCACTGGCCTGAGAAGTCACTTGCCATACGTGTGAACAGTGACTGTGGAGGCCAGTGGTCCTGTGAGTGATGTATGCAAGGTCTCTAGTGAGGACTGGTGGGAGAGGAGAGTACCAGCTTTTTTTTTTTTATCTTTAAATTTTCTCTTTAGAGTATGTTCCCATGAACATACTATGTCCGTGTGAACATACGCTTTTAGATGCGTGTTTAGATCTGTCTGTCGGACCTTAGACAGACCCAAAGACGCAGCTAACAAATAGTGTGCTTTACATTGCTTGTAATATGAAACACACATCGGCGTTCAGACAAGTGATCGCTGATGCGTGTCTCATTGCGTCTCTCATGTCAATTCTTGGTCCGAAAGAGGCAGCAGGAGCCCTATAATAAAGTATAGGGTGCGATCCTGCTGCAGCCAAACACACAGCTGCGTGTTGGAGCCGATCGACGCTACGTTTTTGGATGGAATTCTCGGATCCAAAATCGTATCCGAAAGCGCCGTGTGAACAAGTCCTTATCTTAAAGTAGTCCTGGCCAAAGATCTTGGAAAACTCCTTTTAGAAGCATTTCATTGTGTTCCAGTGGAATAAATGGGCCGTCTTATGTGCCAGATCCTTGTGCCACTCATTGCAAAGATTTTCTATTGTATCAGTGGACTTGTCTAATAGAAACAATACCATGGGGCAGGAATAATGTAAAGTGGGCACTGTATATGGTGTGTCCAAAGCATTCGACCAGCGGGCACTAACCACACAAGATCCCAAAACCTCTTTCCATGTGAATACGGAAGAACTGCACTGCCAACAGAAAAGCGTGGTACAGCTTTCCATAAATATATACACTATAGAGATTATATATAAAATTACAGTATATATATAAAATTGTGCCACACTTTTCTGTTGGTGGTCCAGTTCATCCGTATTCACATGAAACTTGTGTGGTTACATGGGATCTTGTGTGGTCAGCGCCCGCTGGTCGAATGCTTTGGACACACCATATACAGTGCCCACTTTACATTATTCCTGCAGTTTCTAAATATACTCTTATTCCCGACGGATTTGTGCGCCGTATTGAGCGCACAAATCCGCCGTGAATAAGGGGCGGGACGGGGGGGGGGCCGGGGCGCGGCGGGGGGGGCCGGCCCGGCCCCATAAAAGCCTTGAAAAATGGCATGTCATTTCTCCCCGCGTCGGGTTCGCCGAGCGGGGAGAAGGACGATTCCACTGTTCTCAATGAGAGCAGTATTACCGGAATTGCTGGGGATTGGCGCCGTATGAACCATATACAGTGCCCACTTTACAATTTTTCCTGGCATTTCTAAATATCTCTAATACAACATCTTATCAGAAGTTACATCAAGTTCAGGGAGAAGCAAAACTGGAGCATGGTCTGACCATGTGGGTGATGCCTTGTCTGGGTGTCTTGAGTGCCTCACCCAGCCTCTTACCTGAAGGCTTACAGACAGGTGTCCTTGCCCTTGCAGTGTTAACCTTGCCCAGCCGCAGTGACAACTCTTCCTGGCAGCTCCTTGGGTGAAAACAAAAATTGCAGTCAATGGAGTAAGTAAGGCTCTGGTCACACTGGTGTTTGCAGTCTCCTAAGGTAGATTTGACAAAGTCTAGCGCAGTATGCAGAGCCATTCTTTTTGTAAAAATTTCAAAAAGGACAGGAGAACCTGATGGACCCATTATAAAAATGAACAAAAGGTCAGTTATGCAACTGTGCTCTCCATCATATGACAGATCCGGCAGAGCGGTAAGGTTTCAGTTATAAGGCGTTAGTGTGAACGGAGCCTTATTTTTGAGGAAAGGCAGATGTGTAGCAAAAGCACTCTGCACTAGCATTTTAGATTAATATTAAAAAGGCCATTATCAGAAAGGTTTTTTTCTTTAACATCAAAACTCCTGACATATAAAATCTTGCCCTTCTTTAGCCTTGATAGTAAAATGACTAAACTCCTTGAATGGCCAGGCAGACTAATCGCAATTTATTGCAGCGACAAATGCTTACTGCTATGTAGTCTCATTACAAATAGTAGGTAATGACAGCATGATCGCTCTATAGTTCTCTCTTCTTTTCCAGGCTTAAAGGGTTTGTCTCACTACATTGATTCATCTTACCTCAGTTCTGTTTTCTTGGTTTCACTTTGAATACAGGGGCGTG
>JAODAL010061100.1:0-15000 GCA_025379985.1 Phyllomedusa bahiana | reverse complement strand
ACACAACATGCCTTATCAAAATTATTTAACAGTAAGACTGTTTCCCATAGCAACTAACCACAGCTCATAGCAACCAATCAGGGCTCAGCATTCATTTTTCTAGAGCAGTTTAAAAACTAAGCTGAGAGCTCCGATTGGTTGCTATGAGCTCCAATTGGTTGCTATGGGTAACAAAGACAGTCTTACTTTTAGACATTTTACATAAATTAGGCCCAATATTGATAAATCTACCCCAATGTGGGTCCACAGGGACATCTAGAGCATGCAGAATTTGATGCAGAACACGCAAGCTTTCTGCATGAAATTCTGCATCAAAATGTGCCATGTGAACAAGTCCTAAGAGTCATAGAGGGCACCATCTTGTTCATTTCCCGTACTTCTACAGGTCTTCGAATTTTAAGGCAGGTGCCAATAGCCTCGCAATTTACAGCAGCCGCTACATATTCTTAAGAACCCCTGGCTCAGCTGCTGCAGAACCTCTTTTTGACGTAGCAGCAGCAACTTGAGGTCAGACAATGACAAACCGGAACCGCTCTGCCTTCCACTTACGTGATGCCCACTTCCCGCAGGTCGGTTTCAGTAAGGGTAAGGAAGATTCGGAGATTGACGTCCTGTTCCTGGAAGATAGACAAGTACTTGGAGCAGCCGATCTGTTCTAGAAGCTCTTCCAGGTCCTGGCGAAAGAATGAAAACTAATAAGGAACATGGAGATTTTACCATATCTGCATACCCTGTCAATAGTAGTGCCAGCTAGAAACCCATGACTAGCCTCCATCCTGACACCATGAGCACCGGCCACATGGGGATTAATCACTTAGGCACGGAGCATTTTTCCAAAGTTTGTCGCAAGTACTTTTTATTTCCTCCACATTTCGCCCCGCTTAGAATTTGCTTGCAGTTTACCAACAGATTCTATGCGAAGGTCAACCGCAGCATAAAACGAACATCTCATCCCGCAAAATAAAAGCCCTCATAGGTCTATGTAGATAGAAAAAATAAAAATTATGGCCCTTGGAAGGCGAGGAGGGGAAAAAAAAAACCTTAGAGCCATATTATTATGACCAGCTATCTGTACATCATTTTCCATTAACGAGCGAGTAGTATTGGTCAGGCAGTAAGCTGTGGATAACCTGTCAAGCTGTTACCCAGAATGCACCATTGCAGGTGCCAGTTAGTGGGTAAGGTCGCCCTTGGAATCCGATTACATGGCAACTAGTTATGTACAATGTCCATGTACTGTACCTTCGGCCCATTATATGGTGGGATGTTTGCTTCCACCAGTGGGTTGGGCGCCCTGCAATGTGATGGTCCCGGGGACGTATGGGTATCACCATTGCGCTGTCTCACTTTGCCAAATGATTTGGCTTGTTTCCTATTGGCAGTTTCCAACACTGGATCAGAGTCCTAAAAAGATGAGAAATTTGACTTAAAGGGGACCTGTCATCAGGTGGTTTATACTACTCGATCTCTGAGCAAGAGAAGCTGAGCTCTGTGATATATAGGGTTATATGATAGAGGGAGAGAAGCTGAGCTCTGTGATATATAGGATTATATGATAGATGAGAGAAGCTGAGCTCTGTGATATATAGGGTTATATGATAGAGAAGCTGAGCTCTGTGATATATAGGGTTATATGATAGAGGAGAGAAGCTGAGCTCTGTGATATATAGGGTTATATGATAGAGGAGAGGAGCTCTGTGATATATAGGGTTATATGATAGAGGGAGAGAAGCTGAGCTCTGTGATATATAGGGTTATATGATAGAGGGAGAGAAGCTGAGCTCTGTGATATATAGGGTTATATGATAGAGGGAGAGAAGCTGAGCTCTGTGATATATAGGATTATATGATAGAGTGAGAGGAGCTGAGCTCTGTGATATATAGGGTTATATGATAGAGGAGAGAAGCTGAGCTCTGTGATATATAGGATTATATGATAGATGAGAGAAGCTGAGCTCTGTGATATATAGGGTTATATGATAGAGGAGAGAAGCTGAGCTCTGTGATATATAGGGTTATATGATAGAGGAGAGAAGCTGAGCTCTGTGATATATAGGGTTATATGATAGAGGAGAGGAGCTGAGCTCTGTGATATATAGGGTTATATGATAGAGGAGAGGAGCTCTGTGATATATAGGGTTATATGATAGAGGAGAGGAGCTGAGCTCTGTGATATATAGGGTTATATGATAGAGGGAGAGAAGCTGAGCTCTGTGATATATAGGGTTATATGAAGTCTGATGTGTCAGGGGTATAGGTCATTCGTACCTCATTGCTCTCCAGGGAGGCCTCGCTGCTCACGCCTGTGTTGATACATATACCCTCGCTGCTACTGCTCCGCTGTCTACCAGTGTACCCTTCCTCTGAAATATAGATAACCTACCGTAAATCACACAGACCATTGAACATATATGTCAAACTTATTTAGTACCAACCTTTACTGCTGCCATTACTCTCCAAATCGCGCTCATTGATTGGGGAAGTGACATCCCGATATCTTAGATCATCTGAACTTCCAGACTCATAGTCCCCATCATTGAAGGTAACATAACCCTGAGGAGGAATACCTAAAGGAATGATAAAAATAAACCTCTTATACTGTACATACCCACACAGCCAAGTCACATTATTATGACCACTTCCTACTTTCGATGACAGCAGAAGGAAGTTGTGTGGTGCGCTGGCTCGGTGGGTATATAAGGTGTGTGATTGGCTGTCTGCACACATTCCTCATTGCAGTCATGAGTAAAATGGGCGATTTATCAGAGTTGCAAAAATGGACAATTGGGTTTTATTGGATCATCTGCGCAGTTTGTGACCCGTTGGCAGCTGATGTGGTGAAAGTGTATTATAAGTGGACAAATGGCGCCATCGTGAATAAGCAACATAAGTGTGAAGCCAATAGTTAGGATACATTGCAAGGAGAATATAAAGGAATATCTGTACTCACCATAGCTGGGCCCACCACCCGTTATCTTGGCCAGAGCTTGGGGACCATCGTGAATACTTGGACCTTTAGCCTTCCGTTGGTGCCTCGGTCGGTAGGGTGACGAGGAGGACTCATCGGAGGAGCTGAGATCTTCATGACGCACTGAGAAACCAAAAACACAACATAATATAACCTAATAGTATAATGTACAGAGGACGATACTGAATTGTACCACTGTGTCCAGTGACTGAGGACGGCCCAGATCTTACCCGGTCCTCTATTGTGCGGCCGAGATCCTTTGACGCGATGAGAGTCCAACAAAGACACTATCCTGGAATGGCCGTATCTTGCTGCCAGCATGCGAGCGGTGTCTCCATTGTGTCGGTCTCGGACAGTTTTACTCCCTTTAACAAAGTATTTAGAATTTATTTACAACATTTTTTGTTCAACATTTTAACAAATTTGTAGCTTGCATAGCCAACATTAAGGCTGGAGTAACGATAGGTCTAATTTTTTTTTTTTCCTTGTGGGAGATAAGCCACCACACCAGTGAGAACATATGCACACTCAGGTGACTCGAGCATGCATATGCATGGGGTATACAGCACTATCAGTCAGCCCAACTATCTAAAGCAGGCTCCGACCTGCCCACAGGTGAGCAGGGGAAACCTCTGGTGGGCCCCTGGGTATGGGGGGGTCCTGGGCTTAGCAGTACTGGGTCTGCATTGTAAGATAGACCGAGAAAGACAGAAAGCAAGAGTCATGTAGAGTAGCTGTAGGGTGGGCCCCAAGAATCCTACCAGTGGAGTTGATTCATACACCAATCTCAGTGTATTCCCATGTTTAAGAGTTTATCATCATACTGTTTCATAGAGCCTGCTCTGCAGCTTCAGCCCCCCCCCCCTTCCTGTTCAGGCTGTGGGCGGTTCTACAGCTTCAGGCTCCCCACTTCCTGTTCAGGCTGTGGGCAGGATCTACAGCTTCAGGCTCCCCACTTCCTGTTCAGGCTGTGGGCAGGTCTACAGCTTCAGGCTACCCACTTCCTGTTCAGGCTGTGGGCAGGTCTACAGCTTCAGGCTACCCACAACCTGTTCAGGCTTTGGGCAGGTCTACATCTTCAGGGTCCCACTTCCTGTTCAGGCTGTGGGCGGTTCTACAGCTTCAGACTCCCACTTCCTGTTCAGGCTGTGGGTGGTTCTACAGCTTCAGGCTCCCACTTCCTGTTCAGGATGTGGGCGGTTCTACAGCTTCAGGCTCCCACTTCCTGTTCAGGCTGTGGGCGGTTCTACAGCTTGAGGCTCCCACTTCCTGTTCAGGCTGTGGGTGTGCCTACAGATTCAGGCCTCCTACTTCCTGTTCAGGATGTGGGCAGTTCTACAGCTTGAGGCTCCCACTTCCTGTTCAGGATGTGGGTGGTTCTACAGCTTGAGGCTCCCACTTCCTGTTCAGGATGTGGGCGGTTCTACAGCTTCAGGCCTCCCCCTTCCTGTTCAGGCTGTGGGCGGTTCTACAGCTTGAGGCTCCCCCTTCCTGTTCAGGCTGTGGGCGGTTCTACAGCTTCAGGCTCCCACTTCCTGTTCAGGATGTGGTTGTTCTACAGCTTCAGGCTCCCCCATCCTATTCAGGCTGTGGGTGTGCCTACAGCTTCAGGCCTCCCACTTCCTGTTCAGACTGTGGGTGATTCTACAGCAGTAACTGACATTTCACCTCTGTTATTCCTAGTTAAGCTAGAGGGACATTGGTGATGGAGGGGTCAGCAGGACACAAGTCTACAGAGCTCTAAAGGATTAAAGCCTGGCCAGGGCTCTAGAGCAGAGAGAGGTTGCAGTTACCTAGGGAAGCGTGTACACACAAGGAGGAGATAAGAATGTCTAACTCTGGAGGGAAGCAAAATCAGAACAGAAATGTATTTGATAAAAGTCTTCATTTAGCTTTGTCTACATGTTTAAAGCTAATCATTGTGGTGAGAAAACCCTTTTAAAAGGGGTTTTACCACAAAGTAAAAACCCCTACACTGGCCACTTACAGCATGTGAATGAGGAGGGTGACGCTTGCAGCCATCCTCCTCATTCATTTCTATGGGAGTGTGTGCGCTCCGCTATGTTCAGAAGCTCTCATAGAAGTGAATGAAGAGGACAGCCCTCCTCATTAACATGCACGGCCAGGTGGCTGCGAGCGGCCAGTGCAGGGGTTTTTACTTTGTGGTAAATCCCCCTTTAAGGATGGTGAAAAAAGGGGGCCATAGAGAGCAAGGCCGTCTCTGTAGATACACTTTGACCAACAGGTACTTGAGTCCTCACCGTCTACATGTTGGTGGGAAGAGAAGCCAGAACATTTAGGGGAGGTGATCTGTCTGGAGACTTACATGGTTCAGTAAATGTTGCACTATAATCTCATGTCCGGATGCTGCGGCCTCCATCAAGGGAGTGAAGCCATATACTGGTTCCCTATAGAAAGAGAAGAGCAGTTTACCAGTTAAGCACGACCCCTCCAATGTCACAGCAGGTAATATGTCCGTATGTTACACCAAGATAAAAGGGCAAGTCACATACACCCCTGCAGGGACTGCCATGAAGATGAATGACCAGCATGTAATACATGGATAACCAGAGTCGCATCCAGCCTGCGCCAGTTGGAGATCCCCCAAGTCTATATACCTTAGTAAGACACCGGGAACCAGGGTTTGATTTTGACCTTATGCGGGGATTAACTCTATGTACATCCTCCTATAGACACCCGCTGGGGGACCTATAACCTGCCTATAGACACCCGCTGGGGGACCTATAACCTGCCTATAGACACCCGCTGGGGGACCTATAACCTGCCTATAGACACCCACTGGGGGACCTATAACCTGCTTATATGCACCTGCTGGGGGACCTATAACCTGCCTATAGACACCTGCTGGGGGACCTATAACCTGCCTATAGACACCTGCTGGGGGACCTATAACCTGCCTATAGACACCTGCTGGGGGACCTATAACCTGCCTATAGACACCAGCGGGGGGACCTCTAACCTGCCTGTATACACCTGCTGGAGGACCAATACCCTGCCCGTATACACCTGCTGGGGGCCCTATACCCTGCCCGTATACACCTGCTGGGGGCCCTATACCCTGCCCGTATACACCTGCTGGGGGCCCTATACCCTGCCCGTATACACCTGCTGGGGGCCCTATACCCTGCCCGTATACACCTGCTCGGGGACCTATAACCTGCTTATATACACCTGCTGGGGGGACCTATAACCTGCCTATATACACCCAAGGGGGGACATATAACCTGCCTATATACCTTCTGCGGGACCTATAATCTGCGTATATACCTGCTGCGGGAGCTATGTACCTGCTGGGGGACATATAACTTACTGGGAGACCCTATTACCTATTCTGGGGGAGATAGCAATCGACTCCAGGGTCTATAGTATATAGCTATTGGGTAGAACAGCGTTAAATATATTAGTCTGGCCCTCGAACACCATTCCAATTTCCCATGTGGCCCCATGGGAAAATCAATTGCCCACCCCTGTATTAGCCCGGCCACCCACAATAACAGCAGTCTTTAAATCCACGACCAACTTTCTCATTTCTGTGCTTTTCCCACACATTTTTCAAGAGCTCTGCTTGATGACAGCAAACAGAACCAATCTTCTTCCCATCCACCTGTTATGACTATGTCCTACTGACCGCGTACCAGGCTTGTTAGAAGAGATTCTCTATACCAGGCAACAAGCAGTGCACCCGTGTCAGCAGGACATGTCCGGATGAGTTTACATTGCGGTGAAAACCCCATTCAACCCAATGAGGGAACGAGGTCACCTAATCTTTCATCCTTACTTTGTATCTGCATTGGCTCCATGTTCCATCAGGAACTGCAGCATCCGCTGATGCCCGGCGCTGGTGCAGTGGAATAGGGCCGTCCAGCCTCGGGCGTCTCTTGCCTCGATCTCCGCTCCTTGCTGCATAAGTAAAGCACAGCGGTAGTAACTGGATGGTGACCAGCAGAAATAACGGCCTCCGGATGGACCTACCTGGATCAAGAAGTAAGCGACACTCTCATTGCCACAACTAGCTGCCAGCATGAGCGGAGTCTGCCCGCTGGGTGTCCTGCAATTCACGTTCACCCCGGCCTCTAATAATAGGCTGACCACCGCATCATGGCCGATGTATGAGGCGTACATGAGCGCAGTCCAGCCACCCAGGTTCTGCCGGTTCAGGTCCACATCTCTCCTGTGCAGAGACAACAAGAAACAATAGTCACCAGGTATATGAACAGAACCCACTGAGCCCAAAGAGGCGCCGAGAAGGGTTAAAGGGTATGTCCACCATAAAAAGTAAAGCGTCTGTCAATACAGATCAGAGGGGGCTCACTGGGGTGGTCTTGGAGACATTGGTGGCATACTGCTTCACTTAAAAGGGGTTGTCTCACTACAAGGATTGCTGCTTTTTATGTTAAAGATCTTGTAAAAGCAAGTCACTTTGCAATATGTGTTTATTAACAGCGTCGTACCTATTCCTAGATATCCCCTCTTGTATGGGCTGCATCAGCTCCTCAGGTCACTATAGCTACAGACCTGTTCTATCTCTCCTGATAGGTTGCCAGCACTGGTCGCTATAGCTTCAGACCTGTTTGATCTATCCTGATAGGCTGCCAGCACTGGTCGCTATAGCTTCAGACCTGTTCGATCTCTCCTGATAGGCTGCCAGCACTGGTCGCTATAGCTACAGATCTGTTTGATCTATCATGATAGGCTGCCGGCACTGGTTGCTATAGCTACAGTCCTGTTCGATCTCTCCTGATAGGCTGCCAGCACTGGTTGCTATAGCTACAGACCTGGCTTCTACTGCAGCCTACTGGAAGCCCTGAATTCAAAGCGAAACCAAGAAAATAGGACCGAAGTAAGATGAATCAGTGTAGTGAGACAACCCCTTTAAGCAAAGGTTGGGCCTCCAGCTAGTTTTGATTGCTGGGGTCCACACCCCTGCTAAATCCACTAATACGCGGTGATTTCATTTGGTGACAAATCCCCCCTTAGATCCTATTCACAATACCATTTTGCATAAAAGGTGATGGACATATATGCATCGCACAAGAAAAAGCACCAACAATGCATTTTTTTTACTCTTCATGCAGTTTTTGTCATTTTTTTTGCAAAAACGTGTGTTCAGGCAGTCCTCGACTTACATCTATCCCCTAGTTACAAACAGGGACTTATGGGGCGTGCTGGCACTTGTAGTTCCATGTTCCACTGCAGATAATAGCTGTGGAATGACAAGTGCCAGCATGGCACAGCAACACATGAGGTGAAATCTTCTCAACAGGGGCACAGACAGCAAAACAAATGTAAAAACCCTTTTCTGTACTATCCAAAAAAAAAAAAAAAAAAAAAAAACACCTTTGGTGCTGGAGTTTCATTTAATAAACATACCTGTTCCGCCTTACATACAAATTCAACTTAAGGACAAACCCACAGTCTCTATCCTGTTTGTATCCCGGAGACTGCGTGTATTGGCATAAGCATTTTGGGTGTTTACTTTTCTTGTGATATAGATATAGATAGATAGATAGATAGATAGTTAGTAAGACCTCGCTGGCAGGGTCCTCTCTCCCTCTGTTGTGCCAGTTGTAAGTCATTCATTGTTATCATTGTACTCGTTTGACATGTTATGTATGTAAACCCCCTCGAATGTACAGCGACATGGATCCAATAGCGCTTTAAAGTAAAATATATATATCCATAAATATCTATATATATATATCACGTGATTTGCAATTCGAAGCAGAAAAAAAAAAACACGCTCCAAAAAACTCCACACACTGCCCAAGGGGGAGGGCAGGGGTTTCACAAACAGCAGAAAGAAAAGATGCTACAAACTGCTGAAACGTTGCGCAGGCGCAGTGCCACTTACCTGTAGCAGACGAGAGGACTAGGCTCTCGATTGAAAGTCTTGGAATCTACCACATTTAGGATTTGAAAGCGATCGTTGTTTGGAGCGATATCTATGTGCGTGTGTGTTTGGCAAGTCGGATACCAAGTGGCGTACAAGTTAGTGAGTTCTGTCTGAGTAGTGCTATATTAGCACATTGAATTACACACGTATTTCGTTTTGTGTATCTAATGCCCACTGCTTGTTTTCCGACGATTGCCTTATTATAGACCGCTATTTATAGAGATTTATTCTGCAAGATTTAAAAGTGATTTATAAAGCGAAAAACTATAGATACAGAAAACATACGCCTTCAGGCTAAAATATAACTTTTATTCAAAATTACTGATAAAAGGGGAACAACAAAGTCCCTATTAATCCCTAATAATACTAAAACCTAAAGAAAAGTAGGGGTACCGCCCTGAAGAAGGGCGACCCTACTCAGGAACCTAACCTACCTAGCCCTAAGCCAATCCCTACTCTATCCAAAAAATAATATTAAATCCTACAAAGGTATAAATAAAGAATGACCTACTAAAATATAAAAGTGAAGTGCAAACTTGTGACTAAGTAAAGATAGAAAAAACTAAATAAAGATACCGAAAAAGGAAAACCAGAAATTAAGTAATTACAATGAAGATATTCCAATAGTCAAGCACAGAAATATATGCTGGACAAAGCACAATAATATATGCTATATCGTAGAAGCGGAGTTATAATATAAGGATAGATCTGTCTTCATTAGTGTATATTCCAGCATAATAATATATGCAAGAAAGGCTAAATTGCCATAAATAAGCACTTATGTGTTTATTAATCTACATTCCATCTATGTTCCTAAATGAGAACTATATTTCTATGTTCCGACGCATTTCCCCCGGAAAAGATACAGCGGGTTCATCAGGGAACAACAACAATAATTCAAAAAGATGGAAACTCACGTCCCTTTAACAATAAATCCATGATGACTAGCGCCTATAATAGTGCTGGGGTCCATGATGTTCGGCAGGATGCGTTGGCCGGATATATGATGCAGGGTAGGCAGGATTTATAAAGCATGTACAAAAATATTAATAATGCAGCAATAAAGAGATTGCTAACGAAAAGCACTTTGTTTCAAAAAGTATTATTTCAGCCCAGATTTTATATACCGTAACTACTTTAATTTAAGGGTTGGACCCCCCGTCTGGACTGCCTTTTGCGTAAAAAGTACTGATGTTGTTATTTTGACATAAACTGTCTAAAAACAACAAGAAAAATTCCCCCCTAAGGATAGGTCTACACGGCAATGGTAAAATGCTATCGGAGTCGGTTCTAGAATCAGACGGTATTTTACCAAACACGTTACTGCGATTTTTATGGTTGCTTTTCGGATTTCAGCCTTGTTCACACGGCGTTTTGGGATCTGATTTTGGATCTGTGTTGGATCCGAAAATTGGATCCAAAAACACTGCAGCAATCACATGTAAAACAGATCCAACACGTATCCAGCAGGCAGCTGTGTGTTTGACTGCATGGTGGATGCAGCAGAATGCACCCATATTTAATTACGGGCTCCTGTTTGTTTTTTTCGACCAAGAATGGGACATACAACTATAACAATCGGAAAGACACAATGGACGCATGGGCATCACTTGTTGAACCCTGATGCGCGTCTCATATTAAAAGCAATGTACATCACACTGCTATTTGTGGCTGGGTCTGTTTGGGGACCGACAGACAGATCCAAACACGCAGCTCAAAAGTGTATGTAACACTGACGAAAACACGCCGCGTGCACATACCACTGAATGGTTCTAGAATTGGCTGGTGTATTACAATGACGGTACCGTGGCTTTTGGGAACAGTTTTAAGATTTTGGTAGATTATAGAACATGTTTAAGTGGGTTTTGTTTTGTTTTTTTTTTTAGACTGGCAGTTTTGAAATAAGACAATAGAAAATCAAGCCTGTATGTACAGCTCGGATTTTTCCCATTGCAGTCTATGGGGGTTGTTTGTCGGAATTTTCCAATTGGTTCATGGGGGTAGTTTACATTTAATTTTCTATTGCATTTATGGGATTGTTTAAATCGAATTCCTATTGAGGTCTAGGGGATAGTTTACAGTCGATTTTCTATTGCGTCTAGGGATTTTTTAGTCGGAAAACCTATTAGGTCCCATGGGGAAGTTTACAGTCGGGTTTTCATTGAGCTAGGAGATTTTTTTAGTCGGGTTTTATTGAGGGCATGGGGAAAATTTTCAGTCGGATTTTCTATTTCAGTCTTGGGGATTTTTTATCGGAATTCCTATTTAGGTCTATGGGGATGTCAATCGGATTTTTTTATTGTGGGTTTCCACCCCCCCCCCCCCTCAAAAAAAAAATTCTAATAAAAAATAAAGCACAAAAAAAAAGCAATGCAGGGGTTATTTTTAAATTTCTTGTCGACTTCCACTAACACCGGGGCCCCCACATTTTTTGCACAAAACAAAAAATTTTTTTCTGTACCGTTCTCAAAAATGCCCTTTTGGGGAGTTTCACACAACGTTTTGGATCTGTTTTTTGGGTCCGTTTTTTTTAACCAAACGAGAAACGCATCCAAAAAAACATCCAAAAACGCAGCTGCAATGTTTTTTTGGATGCACATACAGTAACACCAAAAAATACAGGGAAAAATTTGACACTATTCACAAATGAACCATCCATAGAGGTTGTAGTTTGAAAAGGAAAGAATCTTTTGAATACACAAATCGGCCCCTAGAGGTCTCTTTTGATCTGAGCAGGGTTCCCAAACGCCAGCCTCACGGCCGGCCCCAACGGGGTCATTTTTTTTCTGGTTTGCCTTACATGCTCAGTGACTTAAATTATGCTGCACGGGTGATTTTAAATAACTTCATGCATTCTGTGGGTACCTGAAAACATGACCTTTTTTGGGGGGCGTGAGGACTGGATTTTTGGGAACCCCGATCTAGAAGAACTGTTTGAACTTAATAACCAATGACCTACATTTCACTTCCCCCAAATTTTCACACGGTTAAAATTGGGACTATTTCAGTCCGAATTATGCGCCGTAGTGCGCGAAACGGCTGGAATACGTCCCAGTCATTCGGTAATGCCAGTTCTCATAGAAACTAGGATTACTCTCCCCCCCCTCCGGGCGAATCCCCGCGGGGGAGATGAACATGTGAATTTACTAGCGGCGTAACGCCCCTATTAATGAAGCTATGGGCCCCGGCGAGGTGCCACTGACCCTGATCTCCCTTTGACGGTTCCAAACAATGCCATGATTCGCTGCAGCATCACGGCCAACTCCTGCAATTCCATGAAGTTCCCAATCTACCCTGTCAACGCCTTTTCTGACGATGATAGCAGCATGGGGGGGCTCTGTTTTTTCTGCGCATGTCAATCAGGGAAAAGGGTTTTCGGGGTGTTATCCCCCTTGCCTCTCTTCCGGGCAAAAAAACCGACCGGGTCCGGTGTAAAAGGGTTTTTCTAAGATGGTGTTAACCGATGCAATAAGTTTGGCGTAAACTTGGGTCCGAATTAAGGGGAGCGGAGGGGCCTATAGCTAGAGCATAACATAATCTTTCCCGGCTTCGGGATCACCGAAATGTGGGGCCTGTGTGAAAGAAGGGGAAAGGGGCGGGGTGGCCAGCCGGGAAAAAAGGGGACAGGGGGGGGCCTGTCAATCCCCCAAAAAAAACCTTTTTTAATTTGGCTGTGAAGCCATCGGGGCCTGGGCTCTTTCCACCGGCAAAGAGGAGATGGCCTCCCCCAGCTCCTCCCCTGAAAGGGGTCTCGAGTTCCCCTCCGTTCCCGACCACGCCAAAAAATGCCCCCCTTAAAAGATCCTCGGGTTTTCTACCCACCGAACGGCCCCCCGGGCGGCGGGGGTAGGTTGTAAAGCTCCTGATAAACCGTAAAACTCGTCAAAATTTTTTCCCCCGGTAAAATTTTTTAACCCCCCTTTTGGTTTTAACCGCAGGAAAAAAGGGTGAAAGCTTTTTTTGTCTCGATGATCTGGGGCCCCCCTCTACTTTTTTTTATTTCTCCAGGCGTATAATTCCCCCCCGCAGATCTGACGGAACCCTGGCCGCCATTTTTTCCACAGCTGCAGAATGTCTTGCTTTTTGCAAAAGGTCCCGCAGATCCGAAAGGGGGATATTCGCCTTATGCGCCCTCAGCTCCGCCAGTCGGCCACAGTTTAAGTTTGAATGCCGCTTCTCTTTTTAAACGGGGGCCCCATGCTTTACACACTCCCTGAGGTGGGATGGGGCCGAAGAGTGGGGGCTAACAAACAAAATTTTAAGTCTGTATAGGTCACGGCCAACCGAATCAGGATAGCGATTCATTAAGTTTTCCAATTAAAATTTCCCGGGGGCCGCGCGGGGAATTCAATTCACATGAAACCGGGGCATGGTTCCGAAAAAAGATATTACCATCTCGTTTTTTTTGTGCAGTAAAAGTGCGTGTTGGAGGAACACAAACTATTCTGCTATACCCCGGAGGGAAACAAAAACTTTCCCGCCCTCTGGATGGGGAACCCCAGAATCCAAGCTGCATATCGTCAGGAGCCTCTTTAAACCTATTTGTCAGGGGGCGAGACCAGGACGCCCCAACGAGGGATCTACACTGGGCATAGCCACATTGAAGTCCCCGCAAGGACAATTTTTCCCTCGGCAAATTTTGTTTAATCGTCTAGTATCCTTTGCAAAAAAGGGGAGCTCCCCAGATTGGAGCCCAGATGGTCGCAAATTTTAAAGTGGGGCCCTCCAGTCCATTAACGAAGATACCTCGTCTATACTTTTTTGACTCAATATCTGCCCGGGGGATCTTTTGGAAAAAAAAGCAACCCCTTATTTTTTTCTGGGCAGGGTTGCTGCTGCGCACCAAAGGGAAGTATTTTTTTCGGAAAGGGTTCCCCAAAGACCCACTTTAGGCGAGTCTCCTGGATACAGAGTACACGGGTCTTCTGTTTATCATGTTATACAAGATCGGGAAAATTTAACCCCTTACTTCAGAGAAGAAAATCTTAAATGTTCCATGCCCAAAAAACCCAAAATCAAAGTCACGGGGGGGGAAAGACCGCATAATCACCGCGTCTGAAACAGAGAGGTACACAAATAAAAACACGAAAAGTGAAAAAAAATAATCAGTTTTTCCCCACAGCGTATAAGCCCAGATACTCTATACAGGGCCAGCCAAGAAAGAAAAAAAAACCTAAATTTTTGCAGTATCACTAACTGCCAAACAAACACACATGTTCTAGAAGCCCTATCGGGGGGGGACAGGAGCTCTGTCGAAATAAAGTAAATAACAAAAGGGGTAAAGTCAACTTATGAGTAAAGACAGGTCGCCTTTGGGGGTTCGTGTTTTCAAAAACTTTTCATTTGATAAATGCGTCAAAAAGTGGAACCAATAAAACTATTGGGGTGTCTCCTTCATGCCCAGTCGGGGTTCCCGGGGATATCAACTTTTTCCTTCGCGAACAGAGGCACCTGACTGCCCCCATGACCATAAACTAAATTTCTATTGGGGGCTAGGGGGGCCCCAAACAGAAGCGGCACTATACTGGGAGAAAAAGTGGGTCCGGGACAGCCGGCCCACTAAGGGGGTGCGGTTTTTTCATTGCGTTTTGAAAACCCGGAAACCCCGCCACCCCCTCTACCCTTTTTAAACCTGGGGAAACCCCCCCACTGCAATCTCGAACCCTGCTCCTTTGGGGATCCCATTAATCTGGGGCCCCCCTTTTCGGGCGCGGAGGGCCGCGGGGATTCCCGAGGGGCTTGAAAGCTGCACGTCCCCGTCGGGAGGGTACCTTTGGTATTTTCAGGGCAGTAAGAAATATTGGCAAATCCGCTGGGATTCTGAAAGACACCGTGCCCCCTCTTCCCCAACGGGGAAAGGGGAAATCGAATCCCCACCTATATGCGATTTGTCCTTGTTGCAGGGGGTAGGACGGGTTTAGTGCTGCACGGAGCCGCAGTGTACGCCTAGACAAACAGGGGAAAGAGCCAGCCACTCCTTTTAAAAAGAATGTTTTGGGGGTACCTCGCCCCTCATTATATCCTCTTTCATGGCGTAGTATGCACCCGCAGATTACATCTCTCGGGGTTGCAGGGGGCTTAAACCCTGGGCGGAGGGCCCTAGTGCTCTGTCTAGTCA
>JAODAL010061099.1:0-20525 GCA_025379985.1 Phyllomedusa bahiana | reverse complement strand
GGCCAGGGCCCTGCCCCTTCTGTCGTCCCAAATTGCTTTTCCCCTTATCATGTATCCTTTGACTTATGTAATGTATGTAACCCCCTCGAAGTACGCCCCTGGAAAAATGGCGTTTTTAAAAAAAAATAATAATAATAATAATGTTAGTATTTAATACACACTTAGCTCAAATAAATTTTTTGTTTTACAGCACAAGGGTCCTTGGTTCAAATCCCTGCAGGAACTGAACCTGTGGATTTTATTTCTCTTTATCAATGCACATTGGCTTGCACAGATGAAGATTGTGCTTGCACAATGTATTGCGGCCGGACCGCGTGCGGAAAAACCGCCGGACAAAAACCCTGCATGGGGGCTGCACGGGTTTTCCTAGACAAAATTGTCCTTTTCGGCTGTTTTTTCAGGCGGCCCTGAAAAACCGAAAAACCCCAAAAAAACCCGTGTAGGGGGGACTGCCCCCCCCCCTTAGGGTATTCCTTTTATGACGCCTGTGAAGTGGGGGGGGGAAGAAACCCAAAATGAAGTCCCCCCTTCCTTCCCCTAAGGTTAAAATTGAAGGTAAAGATAGCATAGGACTCCCCGTTTTGATTTTCACGTTGAAAGCCCGGGGGCAGCTTAAACAATTTTTTGATAAAAATATGTGAACCGAGAGTCTCAAATTTTTTTTCATGTATTAGATACAAAAATGCTTCTTTAGGGATTTCCAGTAGTGTATTGCCTTTTTTTGCAGTATGTGCCCGCGGGCGGCGGTCTGTGTGTGTACATGTAAAATTTTACATTTTGGCCGCACCCCTCCCAGTGGCCCCAGGTTTGCATACGTTTTTCAGAAAGTTTTGTGTCCAAAACTATTTTATACTTGGTGTAAAATTGATTTTAACCTATAGGGAAGGAAGGGGTGCTTTCCATTTTGGTTTCTGTCCCCCCCCACTCTCACAGGCTTATAAAAGGGGAGCTTGCAGGTGGGTGTTTTTTTTTTTTAAAATTTTTTTTCTCTGAATAATGGAGGGCGGTTTTACCCATGAGAGGGGCCAGATTGGGTCGATTGAGAGATAAAGATAGCTAGGACGCCCGTTTTGAATCACGGGGAAAGTTGGGCAGGTTTTTTAAAACTTTTGATCAAAATTGTAACCCAGAGTCCCCAAAATTTTTTTATGTATGTCCTTTTGGGTAGGCACTGGCTGGCAGTATTGAGAGGGGCATTGTTACTGTTAGAGGCAGGTACTGGACAGCACTATTGAGAGGGGCACTTACTATTAGGGTTAGGTACTGCCTGGCACATTGGGCACGTTGGTAAGCGTGATAGCAATAATAATGGGGGCATCCAAAGAGCAGTATGAGACCTAACCCCTCTGTGGTTGCACCGTTAAAGGGCACTGACTGTTAATAGGGCCACTGTTTAAGCTGGCAATCAGTTGCAATAAATTACTGTGCAAAGTACTGTACTAGCGCTATTTTCTCCAGTCCGTTTGGAGGGAGCATCTTGCGAAATACGCATCACAATAAACCTAGCTCCTTGTCAGTGAGAAGCCGTCCCTTCTCTGCACCGAGCGTCATCCGTACACATCCGGGTGTTGCGCAATCACCTCGTTTTGACCTTCGCGGCCACCATCCTCTGTGAGTCATGGTAACCTCCAACAGCGGCATGGCTGCTCAGATACCCTGCGCTATGCGGAATATAGGAGCGGGAACACGGCCACTCCGGCGCTGACATTGACCGAGGCTGGTGTGTAGCGGCTCCATTACCAGTGACGGCGGCGGAGACACTGGAACAGTCCTTGCTCTTCTGCTTCCTCGGTTTTACCGGTCCTGACATTGCGCGCTCTTACATCAGCTGTGCCCGGCAGCGGTAATGGGATCCACCATACAGGGCAGCTGTGCCCTGTGATGAGAAGCTCTGCATAACGTGATAGACGTGCGCTTATATTATCTAAAGCCATTATGTGCTAGCATCCCTTGTGTGTATGAATAGTCGAGTAATTGCCCTCTATAATCACACATTTCCATCATGTACATTGCAATTAGTTACATAGATTTAGAGCTGAAAAAGTAGGCAGACATTCATTCAATTCAGTCAATCTATTGCCATTCTAAAATGTTCCCCAGAAGAAGGCAAACCCCCAAAGAGGTATAAGCTAATTGTCCTCATTTTTAGGGAAAAGATTCCTTCCCGACTCCAATCGGCAATCAGAATAATCCCTGATCACCAAACCCACCAGGTCTTCGTATGGCCCACAGGAGTAGGGAAACCCCTGGAGCCCCTGACATGGCGGACCTGGGAGTGTCCCTTTAAACTGCATATACTCCTTGGAGCTAGGGTAAAAGGCAAGAGCCGGGTATTGGAGCAATGTACATTCATACATATCTGTTGGGGGCCCTAATATCGCCACTGTAGGGCCCAGTAACAGCATAATTTTAGGGCCCCCCTAGAAATCATTCCACCTGTGGGCCCTAGGCACTCAGTCCCGACACTCATAAAACACCCCTTCTCCAGAAACCTAGTCACTATAACTTGTTATATTACAACATTTAGAAAAAAAATTTGCATTCCCGTTTGAAAAACCGTTTGAAACACTGTTAGTTAACTTACCATGAAAAGTTGCTCCCCCAGAGAGTTTCCACAACACACTCTCTTTACAGTAAAAGAACCTTTCTATGTGTATGTAGAAACTTTCTTTATCCTATACGTCCTAGTAGGAAGTGCTTTTCCCGCAAATGGACATATGGGTACGTCACTGGCGATCGTGCGGGCCTTACGGTGAGCCCCGCACTTCGGACATGGGACCAGCGGTATATTACCGCTGGCCTCATGCCAATCACCCGCGCCAGAGCTCACTCCCGCGGCCTATTGGTCCGAGGATCAATTAAGATCGTCGGAACTAAGTCCGCAGTCAGGAGGAGTGAGCCTCCTTCTGCCTCTACTCCTACCAACGGCCCCGGGAAGTGATTTCACCATGCCCACAATGCATTGTAGGTGCAAGGTGATGGTGACAGTTGCCGTGGAGACCAGTATACAGCAGAAATGCTGTTATGCAGGTGTCCATTATAAGAGTGATCTGAAGATCGCTGTTACAAATCCCCTATGGGGAAATGTGGAAAAAGTGTAAAAAAAAAAAAAAAAGTGAAAAAACGTGAAATACAAACACAACAAATAAAATAAAAACACGTACACCACCCTTTTCCCCTTTACAAATGCCAATCACCCCAAAAAGATAAAAAATAAAGTGCCCATATTTGCTATCGCTGCGTGCGTAACCACCTGCCCTATGAATATATCACGTTAAATTAACGCACGAACGCATTTAAAAAAAAAATCAAATAATTGCAATATTTGTCATGACCTCAGCACATAAAATGGGAATAAAAAGTCAATAAAAAACACTCATATAAACGCCAAAGGTTTAGTAACCAATTAAAACGTCATTCAACCCCGCAAAAATAAAGGCCTTACATAGCTCTGAATATGAACAAAAAGAAATGAATAAGTTTATAAAAATGAAAAGTTATGGCTCTCAGAAGATAGCGATGCATAAAATTGTTTTACCATAAAAATACTTTTTTTTTTTTTTTTTTAGTTGCTTCAGTATAAAAAAAAACACGATATGAATTTGTATCACCGAAACTGTATCGACCCACTAGTAACCAGCTAACTAGTCATGGATACTGCACGGTGAGCGCTGTTAAAAAAAAAAAATAAATAAATAAAAAATACTACTAGGATTGCAGTATTTTCTTCACCCTGCCTTCCATAAAACGCATTTAAAACTGATCAAAAAGTCTTCATCTAACACAAATATCAGTGGCACACTAAAGACTAGTAAACCTCAAGTATATAGGAATTTTGAAATGCCATTACTGCTAACGAAAATATGAAAAACCTGGGACTCTTAGTTACAGTATTTTACAAAGAATGTATAGGTCTCACCTCCAAAACGTCAAGGGGATCCCAGAGCAGGTGGAGTCCCTACACTGAACATGTTTCCCACTAGGCGACAATCACAGACTGCAACTTCACCTAGGAATGGTAGGGAACTAGCAATAGGATTATCCTGCACAGGTTTAAAAGATCAGCTGAGTGCAGCAAGCCAATGATATTGCCATTCTCAAATAGACTACAAAACGAATAATGCTGTGCAACATCTAAAATATACTTTGAAAAACGCAAGCATAGGTGCACACTGAAAAGGCAATAGCATACATCAAATACAAATATCAGTGCACACTAAAGACTAAGTAAAACCTCAAGAGTTGCAGTCTGATTGACGCCTAGTGAGGTAAAATGTTCAGTGTAGGGACTCCCTGCTCTGGGATCCCCCATGACGTTTGGGATGTGAGCTTAATACAATCTTTGTCAAATACTGTAAACAGAGATCCCAGGTTTTCATATTTTCCATAGCAGAATGCATTTCAATTCCTATATACACTTGAGGTTTTACTTAGTCCTTTCGTGTGCCCACTGATATATGTGTTAGATGTATGCAATAGCCTTTTCAGTGTGCACCTATGCTTGCGTTTTTCAAAGTATATTTTTAGATGTCACTTCCCTTATTACGTTTTGTGATCAAAAAGTCTTGTCCCCCCCAAAAAAGATACCAAAAAAACATCAACTAATCCCGCAAAAAAACAAGCGCCTACACAGTTCCGTACACAGAAAAATAAAAAAGTTATTGCTTTCAGACTGTGACGATGCAAAAAACGTGTTTTCCTTGTTGAATAAAAGTTTTTATTGTGTAAAAGCAGTAAAACATTAAAAAAAAAATAAATAAATTGGTATCGCTTGTAATCGTATCGACCCTGCTGAGTAAGCTGGCATATCAATTTACTGCAATAACTGCTGTAAAAAAAATGAAGCCCAAATAAGCAATGAACAAACTGCATTTTTCCCCACATTTTTTCACGGCCCAGTGCTAAAAAAACACTGGGAACACCTGTGAGCCAAAATGCACCAAGTCACCTCTAAAGAATTCAATAAGGGGTATTTGAAGCGCCAAAATGGGGCGACTTCTGAATGTTTTCACCTTGGGGGGGGGGGGTTCTGTTACTTGGAGGCTTTGCA
Source organism: Phyllomedusa bahiana (assembly GCA_025379985.1). Lineage (NCBI taxonomy): Eukaryota > Metazoa > Chordata > Amphibia > Anura > Hylidae > Phyllomedusa > Phyllomedusa bahiana. The sequence continues at coordinate 15,475 of JAODAL010061099.1, read as the reverse complement.
AATGTGACATGCTTTCCACCAAATCTGCGTTCCAAAAGCCAAAAAACACACTCCCTTCATTATACGCCCTGCCATGCGCCCAAACATGTTTTATACCCACATGTAGGGTATTGACAAATTTGGGAAAAAAATTTGTATAAAAAAATTTTGGGGTGTTTTTTTTTCCGGGAATTTTCCCTTTTTAAAAATTAAAATTATTTTCAGATAAAATTGAGATTTTTGGGAAAAAAAATTTTTCTTTTTCACACCCTAATGCAAAAAAAATGTTTAAAACCCCTGGGGGGTTGATTTTTAACCCACTGCCCCCCCCCGGATATAACCCTTTTAAAAGGTTTTTAATTTCCCAAATAGGGGGTTCTTTTGGGGATTTAAATTGCTTTTTGGGAAACCCTTTGGGGGGTTCCCCAAAACCTTTTAAAGGGGCGCCTTTAATAAAATTTTAAATGAAAATAAAACCCCCCAGAGCCCGGTAGGTGCCCCTTTATTCTGAGGCTTGGGGTTTTGACCCAAAAAACCGCACTAGGGCCCCCATATGGGATTCTCGGGAAAAGGGCAAAAATCCAAAGGGAATCAATATTAATTTCATTTCCCTGATCACATTTCCCGGGGATGGAAAAAAAAAAGAATCTGCAAAAAAAAAGTAAAAATTTTGAAATTTCACCTCCACTTTGTTTTAATTAATGTGAAAAAAACTAAGGGTTAAAAGACTTCCAAAAATTGCTGTTTTGAATTTTTTAAAGGGGGTGTAGTTTTCTTTTTTAAGTCATTTATGAGGGTATCAAATTTCCCGGGCCCAAATTTCAAAGTCATTTAGTTTTTGGACGGCCCCCTAAAGATTGTATATTGAAAATTTTTCAAAAAATTTGTTTTAAAAATTTTCCCTAAACCCCCAAAGTCTTTAAAAAAAAAAAAAAAACATTTAAAAAAAATTAAAGACAAAACCCATAGTAGACAATGGTAGAAAGCAGTTATAAACTATTTTTTAGGGAAAAAACAATTTTTTCATGCAGAAATTTTTTTAAGTTTTGAAAAAAGGAAAATTTTTCACAATTTCTTTGATATTTTTTTACAAAAAAACAAAAGGGCTTTTTCGACCAAAAATTTTTTTCTAAACTTTAAAAAAACAAAGTGTCACGAGGAAAAAATAGTTCTCAATCCATGGATAGGGTTTAAAATGTCAAAAAGTTTTTTTCCCCACATACAGTGACACATCCAGTTTAAAAAATGGGGCGCTGTGAGGGCCAAAACTGGTTTTCGGTGGTTTAAAGGGGTTTTAAAACTTTTCCTACTCTGCTGCAGTAGATTGTGTAAATGTCTTTTTTTAACCCCAACATATTTAAAGAGGTTTTCCAGGGGTCGGGGAGGGACGGGCAAAATGGGCCCCAATTTTATTATTATTTATTTATTTTGGCTCAAAAAAAGCCAATTTCTTTACCTTTCAGCAAATTCAAAATCTGATGATTAGTTAGATGCATTTCTTTTGTGTTTTTAATGGGAACAAGTTATAGTTATAGTGACTAGGAAATTTTGGAGGGGAGTTGTTGATCCCCGGTATAATTTTGATTGCCAAAATCTCCCAAAGAAGGAAATAAAATTTTTTTTTTCTAAAATGAGGACAATTTGGCCCTTTTACCTTTGGGGGGTTTTTTCCTTCCTTGGGTCAACCCTGTAGCACAATAGGCTAAAAGGATTGGGCGTTTTTTTTCTTTTTTTTTCGGCCTTACAAACTATGTAAAATATTTTTACATTTTGAGGAGTTTTTTTCTTTTATGCTGTTTTTTCAAGAAATTCAGTTTTTTTTTTTCTATACTCTAGAAGAAGCAACATACCTTCACTTTGAGTATTTTATGTGAGGTTTTAGGGTATGTTTACCCTGCATGTTTAACCCCTTAACGACCTTGGGCGTATGAGTACGTCCCAGGGCCGCTAAGGGGCTTTGCAGGGGGATCGCTCCACGACCCCCCCCCGCACAGCCGCCGGGTGGCAGCGGCAAATCGCCGCTAACACCCGGCAGTAACAGCGCCGGGCGGTGGGTCCGCCCCCTGGCGCTGTTTTTACCCATCAGGCCGTGGGAAAGATGGCCGCGGCGTCTGAATTAACGCCGATCGGCATAAGCGCAGCTATGCTGCGCCGATCCGATCACCGGGCATTGTGGTGGGGAAGCCTTGGGAAGGCTCCGTTTACTTACCTGGCTGGTTTGCCCCACTTCCGTCCGCAGACAGGAAGTGGGGAATCCGCCATCTTTGTACACCCTGTATTAACAATCGCGCCACCTAGTAGTCAAGTACCACAGGTGGCCTCAATGTTACAGTAAAAAAAAAAAAATAAATAAATTTTTAAAGTACAAAAAAAAAAGTATTTAAAAGTTCAAACACCCCCTTTCCCATTTTACAAATAAAAATCATTAAAATAATAAAAAAGTTACCCCATATTTGGTATCGCCGCGTCCGAAAAAGTCGATCTATTAAAAATATAACATCATTTATCCTGTACGCTGAACACCCGTAGAAGAAAAAAATTTCCAAACTCCAAAATTGCGTTTTTTGGTCATTTTACGTCACTCAAAAAATGGAATAAAAATGACCAAAAAACGCATGCATTCCAAACTGCTAGCGATAAAAAAGTACACTTCAGCCCGCAAAAAAATGCCCCCCTCACTGACGTCCGTAGGTGTTAGTACAAAAAAGTTATTGGTCGCACAAAATGGCGCCGTGGCGCAAATTTTAATGTTTGTTCTCCTTGTCTGTACTTATATCCTCTATATTGTAAAGTGCTGCGGAAGATGTTGGCGCTATATAAATAAAGATTATTATTATTAATGCGTATTTTGGTACATTTCAAAATGCGCATTCCAAAAGTTTATATAACAATTGTTTCATTTTTTTTTTAATGGAAACACATGGCATTGAGCACATTGCATGTATCTTACAAATCTTTTTGGCAGGTAATTTTTCCAGTGAAATTAGTGCGCTTTGCGATCTACACATGTATTTTGTTTTCTGCATTTTTTGATGTGTTAATGTGCTTAAAAATAGAAATTGACAATGCACAGAATATACATGCCTATTTCAAAGGAAATTATGTCTATTTTTCAGTTTTTTTTTATGCCTTTTGAACATAGTCTTTTAGTGCAGCAGTCCAGCCTAAATAGGTCTGTGTATTAGGTTGGCAAATCCACTTAAATGGTAACTTCATAAAAACAAACATGTATAAGCTGCCCGGAGTTTGTTTCCTTAGATAACACAGAGGAAGAATTACCATTCTGGCATGTCATGAGTGATGCACCAGTACCTCCATTAAGCGCCACGTTTATACAATTGGTTGTATGCGTTGTTAACCTTGCAGTTTTCACTCTGCCAACTAGTCCTAATATTATACTGCAACTTCCTGTTCTCCAGAAGAACTTTTCAGGAGTCTCTTCATTATGATCAGCAAAAGCAGGAATACTAAGAAATGTGAAATATATGTGTATATTGCTTGTGTATGAATGTATACAGGTAGTCTCCCGACTCGCAACGTTCCGACTATCTCCTAGATACGAACAGAGACTAAGGGCTAGTCCGAACAGCAAGGGTTTTCAGTCCGTTTTAAACAGACTGTCAACCTTTTTCAACCAGATGGTTTTTTTACACCGCTGGCATTCCTAAAAACATGTTCATTCTTCTGCCCGTTTTTTTTTTTGGGCAAAACATGAACATGTGGGTGCGACAGGAGACGGTTTCAATCTGCAAACCATGAACAAACACCGTCCCTTTACGTGCCAAAAAAGACAAAATACAAGTTGGAAAATCCAACCGGTATTTTGTTTTTGCTGTGTGAGCGCACCATAAAGGCATGTTCACACGGTTTAAAATGGGCCGTATTTCGGTCCGTAATTACGCGCCGAAGTGCGCCAATTACGGGCCGAAAACGGCCCATTCATTACGGTAATTCACAGTTCTCATAGAGAACTATGGATTACGTCTCCTCGGGCGGGGAGATAATTGACATGTCACTTTTTAGCGGCGTATACGCGGCGCTAGCAGTGATTGTCTATGGGCCGGCGAAGTGCCGGCCCCCCGCTCACTCTCCCGCCCCGCCCCGTCCACACGGCGTAATTGCGGGGCGTAATTACGTCCCGCAATTAAGCCGTGTGAACATGCCTTAAGTGTGCTGACGTCATACCTCATAGTCTCCTTGTCGGGACGTTGCAAGCCTTCACTGCCCTTGTCTCTACCTGTCCTTGTAGTTCCACATCGGCTGCCTACAAAGTCAGCTGCTGTGGAACATGAACTACAAGTGCCAGCATGCCACAGCAGCACATGTACTAATTGTATAGGTCCAAATTAGTGTACTGCAATGGCATGTTGTGGAAGTGTAAAATGCACTATCCAAAACAAAAACAAAAAATCTTTGGGCTGGAGTTGGGCTGGGCAGGGAAATGGCAGATGAGGTTTAACACTGATAAATGCAAGCTTATGCACATGGGGAAGAGAAATCAATTACATGAATACATGTTAAATGGAAAAACACTGGGTAAAAGTGACATGGAGAAGGACTTGTGAATCCTGGTGGACAGTAAACTTAATTGTAGCAGCCAGTGTCAGGCAGCAGCAGCCAAAGCAAATAGGATCATGGGATGCATTAAAAGGAAATAGATGCACATGATGAAAATATTATTCTCCCATTATACAAGTCACTGGTTAGACCACACATGTAATATTGTTTACAGTTTTGGGCACCAGTGCACAGGAAAGACATTGTAGAGCTTGAACAGGTACAAAGGCGGGCAACAAAAATAATAAAAGGACTGGGTGGACTACAGTACACAGAAAGATTGGCAAGATTAGGGTTATTTAGTTTTAGAGAAAAGAAGGCTTCGGGGGGACATAATAAATATGTATTAAATACATCAAAGGTCAATATAGAGATCTCTCCCAAGATTTATTTTATACACAGGGCTGTATCTAGAACAAGGGGGCATCCTTTACGTCTTGAGGAACGAAAGTTTCTACATAAACATAGAAAAGGGATTCTTTACTGTAAAAGCAGTGAGACTATGGAATTCTCTGCCAGAGGGACTTGTCATGGTGAATTCAATAACCGAGTTCAAAAAAGGGTTTGGATGTATTTCTAGAGCATAATAATATAACAAGTTATAGTGACTAGGATTCTGGAGAGGGGTCGTTGATCCAGGGATTTTTCTGATTGCCAGATTGGAGTCAGGAAGGAATTTTTTCCCTAAAATGAGGACAATTGGCTTCTACCTCATTGGGGGTTTTTTGCCTTCCTCTGGATCAACACCTTAGCACAACAGGCTGAACTAGATGGACGACTTGTCTTTTTTTAGCCTTACAAACTATGAAACTATGAGTTACAGTTAATAAATATAACTGTTCCAATGAAGATAAAAAATCAACTTAAAAACAAACCTGCAGTCCTTATCCCGTTTATAACCCATAGACTGCCATATATACAGTTGTGCTCAAAAGTTTACATACCCTGGCAGAATTTTTGTTCTCTTTGCCTTTTCTCAGAGAATATGAAGGATAACACAAAAACTTTTTTTCCCGCTCATGATTCGTGGTTGGGTGAAGCCATTCATTGTCAAACTACTGTGTTTTCTCTTTTTAAATCATAATGACAACAAAAAACATCCAAATGACACTGATCAAAAGTTCACATACCCCAGTTCTTGTATTATTCAATGTGTACACCAGCTTACCAGACCAAAAGACGCCGGACTTGTTGAGAAAAGCAAATGTAGATAAGAGGAATGAATGATGTCCAGTGTTCTTAAAATAGCACTCAGTTGTTTATTTCACATTGGAGATAAAACATCAAAGACCATAGCAAAGGACTGACGGCGTTTCAGGTCACGTGGACACTTAATCATAGCATCACCCTATAAATTTGTCACGTTAATAAACCTGCATGGTGAACGCTGTAAAAAAAAAAAAATGTATTGTGCAGCATATAAAATGGAATAGAAAGCGACCAAAAACGCATATAAACGCCAAGGTGGTGCCAATTAAAACGCTAGTTCATTCCACGCAAAAAGCCCTTACATCACTCAGTATGCAGAAAAATAGAAGATAGCAATGCATAAATATTGTTTTACGCAATAAAACACTTTTTTTATAAAGCGCTTCAAAATAAAAAAAAAACTATATAAATTGGGTATCGCTGTAATCATATCGACCCACAGAGTAAAACTAACTTGTCATGTATACTGCACAGTGAGCGCTGTATAAAATAGAAATCGCTACTAGGATTGCAGTATTTTCTTTCCAAGAAACAAATTTAAAAGCGATCAAAAAGCTTTGTCCCCCATACCAATAAAAATGTCAACTCCTCCCGCAAAAAATATGCTCCTACACAGCTCCGTACACCTAAAAATAAAAAAAGTTATGGCTCTGAGTAATGTGATGCAAAACATGTTTTCCTTTTTGAATAAAAGTGTTTTTATTGTGTAAAAGTTGTAAAACATAAAAAAAATTGGGTATCTCTGTAATTGTATCAACTTATCATATGTTATTACAAAGGGATCTGGATAAGTTGGAGGCCTGGGCAGGGAAATGGCAGATGAGGTTTAACACTGATAATTTCAAGGTTATGCACATGGGCAAGAGAAATCCATTACATGATTACATGTTAAATGGAAAAACACTGGGTAAAAGTGACATGGAGAAGGACTTGGGAGTCCTGGTGGACAGTAAACTTAATTGTAGCAGCCAGTGTCAGGCAGCAGCAGCCAAAGCAAATAGGATCATGGGGTGCATTAAAAGGGGCATAGATGCACATGATAAGAATATTATTCTCCCATTATACAAGTCACTGGTTAGACCACAAATGGAATATTGTGTACAGTTTTGGGCACCAGTGCACAGGAAAGACATTGTAGAGCTTGAACAGGTACAGAGGCGGGCAACAAAAATAATAAAAGGACTGGGTGGACTACAGTACCCAGAAAGATTAGCAAGGTTAGGGTTATTTAGTTTAGAGAAAAGAAGGCTTCGGGGGGACATAATAAATATGTTTAAATACATCAAAGGTCAATATAGAGATCTCTCCCAAGATTTATTTATACACAGGGCTGTATCTAGAACAAGGGGGCATCCTCTACGTCTTGAGGAACGAAAGTTTCTACATAAACATAGAAAGGGATTCTTTACTGTAAGAGCAGTGAGACTATGGAATTCTCTGCCAGAGGGACTTGTCATGGTGAATTCAATAACCGAGTTCAAAAAGGGTTTGGATGCATTTCTGGAGCGTAATAATATAACAAGTTACAGTGACTAGGATTCAGGAGAGGGGTCATTGATCCAGGGATTTTTCTGATTGCCAGATTGGAGTCAGGAAGGAATTTTTCCCTAAAATGAGGACAATTGGCTTCTACCTCATTGGGGGTTTTTGCCTTCCTCTGGATCAACACCTTAGCACAACAGGCTGAACTAGATGGACGACTTGTCTTTTTTTAGCCTTACAAACTACTACTACTACTACTACTATCATATCCGTCAAACAAAAAGACCGGACCAAATAACAAAAAATAAAGCAACCACACAGGTAAATTACAGACTACTACAACGCCAAACAAAACTACATTTGCCCAATAAAATAAATATTTCTGTATTGAAAGTAAAGCAACACAAATACAAAAATAAACAATAGCGGTGCAAAAAAGTGCCAAAAGTGCTGCAGGTGAGTATATCCCAAATCAAAATAACTCAATTACAAAAAAGATGGTACACATGATTTGAAGTAATATATTCAAAAAATACATGCCTGTTCTGGTACTTTAGGGGCTTTGCAAATGCGACATGGCACCCACCAAAATCTGTGTTCCAAAAGCCAAATAGTGCTCCGTCCCTTTTACGCCCTGCCATGTGTACAAACAGACGTTTACACCCAAATATAGGGTATGCCGAACCTGGAAGAAATTGCTTACCAAATTTTCGGGTGCCTTTTTTTTTTCCGGATTCATTGTTAAAATAAATAAAAAATGAAAAAACCAAATAACATTTTCAGCTAAAATTGCAACTTTTGGTAAAAAAAATATAGATTTTTTTGTTTTCACAGCCTAATGCTAAAAAAATTTGTGAAGCCCTTGTGGGGTCGATTTACTCACTACACCCCTGGATATATTCCTTAAGGGGTGTAGTTTCCAATATAGGATCAGTTTAGGTGTGTTTATGAAGTTTTAGCACCTTAGGGTGTTCACAAATCTGATATGGTGCCTTAAGAAAATCGTAAAGAAAATGAGACCCCAGACTCCGGTAGGGGCGCCTCCTACTCTGAGGCTTGTGGTTGAGTCAAATAGCGCACTGGGGCTGCATATGAGATATCACTAAGAATGGCAGAATTGGAGGAATCGATGTTGAGTTCAGTGAATAATGGATAATAATTGAAAACCTGTAAAAATAGTGAAATTTTGAAATTTCACCTCCACTTTGCTTTAATTTCTGTGAAATAGTACTTAATGGGTTAACACAATTCCTAAACCGTATTTTAAATTCTTTAAGGGGTGTAGTTTCTTAGATGGAGCCATTTATGGGGGTATCTGAAGCCACATTAGGACTGGACTGGTCCCGAAAAAAATTGTTGCAAATTTTCTTGAAAATGTGAAAAATTACTACTAAATTTCAAAGCCCCCTAATGTCATAAAAAAATAAAAAAAAATTAAAAGTGATGCCAACCTACAGCAAACATATGGTAGATGCTAGTTATAAACTATTTTGAATGAAATAACTATCTGTTTTACATGCAGAAATTTTTGAAGTTTGCAAATGGAAAACTTTTCAAAGTTTTCACAATATTTTGATATTTTTCACAAATAAACAAGGATTGCATGGACCAAAATTTCTTACTAACTATAAGCACAATGGGGCAGATTTATCAATTGTGTTTAACTCTTAGACAACTTAAAGTTAGACTAGATAGTCTTATAATGTGCCACATTTATCATAGTGTTAGAACTGTCTAGTTTAAGTTTGTACCATCTTTAAGTTGGCTTACCAGAAACTGCGCCAAAACTCTGGCGCATTTAAGCCAGGCCCCCTTTTCCCACGAAACCACGCCCCTTGTATGAGGCTATGCCCTCTGTCGGACCAGGCGCAGAAGCGTCTGAAACTGTCTAAAAACGCCTAGTAAATTTGTCGAAAAGCCTGTAAAACATTATTTTTGGCGCAAATTAGCGCACATTTGATAAATCTACCCCAATGTGTCACGAGAAAAGTCTGAATCACTTGGGTAGGTAAAAGTGTCAAAAATTTACTCTCACATAAAGTGACTCACGTCAGTTTCAAAAAATGGGGGTCTGTAAGAAAGGCCAAAACTGGCTGCGGTGGTAAGGGGTTAATAATGCAACAGATTTATAAGTTAGGTTGTTACGCACACTGTGGTACAAAATATGTGTACTTTTTTTGGGGGTGGGGGTGATTGGAATTTGTAATGGGAAAAGGGTGATTTGCGTGTTTTTACTTTTATATATTTTTTGTGTGTGTTTTACTTTTTTGTATTTTAGTACTTTTCACACCTGTCCTCATAGGAGATTAGGGTTGGTGATATTTTGATTTCTGGTACAATGCTTAGTAGTACATTACTGTACTGCTATGTATTGTAACTGTCACTCACTTGGGCATGGTGACGTCACAGCCTGCATGCCTTTGTTAGGCTTTGGATTGTCATGGAAGCCATTCGTGCCAATGTAGACACAGAATGAGCTGTGTTTATTTTTCTGGTGAAAGAAGCTACATGCCCTAGGATCTTTTGCTGTACTTTGTCTTTCCTCCAACCTCGGTCTCTGTGCACAACATCCATGTTTTTCCCCTCCTGTTAAAAGCCTTTGGAAATAGTGCTGAAGAGGTGTGGATTCAAGGATTTTTCTGGAAAAAGACACCCTTTAGTACATGATCTCTTTGGCTAGACACAGACTTGTTTCTTGTGTGTTAGGGTATGTTCACATGGCTTATTTTTGGGCCCTTCACCGTGTATTTTGCCGGGGGGATAAGTGATATGTCATTTATTCATGGCGCTTAGGCCCCTCCACCCCCGTGCCTCGAGAGTATGCGCTGATCAGCGCGAGCTCCCGGAACACAGTGTACATGCCGCAATACATCGTGTGAACATACCCTTAGACAAATAGAGTTACTGAGCTTCCTGTCATCAAACCGGTAAAGTAGAACACCAGAAATCCCACAAAAAATTGTAATGAAAGTACATTTGAAATGTGCCTAACATTAGAGGACAATCTATTGAAAAAAATAAAATAAATTTTCTCTCACTGGACAACTCCTTCAACAGCAGCTCAAGTAAAAGAAAAAGACGAAAAAAGAAAAAGAAAAGTAGAACCAGAAAAAAAATCAGAAGAAAAGAATTAATTTCTGGTCTTAATTACTTTTATCTAAAAAAAATAAATATATAAGAAATAAAGTGCAGTGCTCACCCTATTCAAGATATATATATCTGTCTAGTATATTCCCTATAGGCTATGTTTACATGTTGATTCTTTTATTTTTTTCAACTGCATCAAAAATGCAAACAAAAAATGAAACAAATACAAAACATGTGAATGCAGCCTTATTTAAAGGGGTTGTCTCAAGACATTGATTCATGTTACCTCAATCCTGTTTTCTTGGTTTCATTTTGAATTCAGGCACGTGTTTACTGGCTTCCACTAGGCTGCAGTAGAAGCCAGGTCTGTAGCTATAGCAACCATTTCTGGCAGCCTATCAGGAGAGATCCGACAGGTCTGTAGCTATAGCGACCTGAGGAGCTGATGCAGCCCATACAAGAGGGGATATCTCAGAATAGGTAGGGCACTGTTAATGGACATATATTGCAAAGTAACTTGTTTTTGCAAGATCTTTAACATAAAAAGCAATCCTTGTAGTGAGACGACCCCTTTGTGACACAAGGTAAAACAGCCACACTTGTGTTGTCAATTTAAAAAAAAAAAAAAAAACTGTATTGGGGCCAGGTTGATCCAAAAATGCGAGAACATAATTACTGTCCCTTGCTGCTGCTTCTCTAGATCTCCTCTTCCAGGCTCTCCTCCCAATATGCTGGAGAGGCAGACGCTCTATGTTAATGGAGCATGAGCCTCCTCTTGTGCTGCAGTGTCCTCTTCAGCATGCCGTCTACCTCTAAGTACCATAAAACCGATTTGTAAATACAATGATGAATGGGCTCCATTGTTAGTAAATTACTATTTTGTTTCAGTTTTTTTACTTATGATTAATATAGCCCAGCGCATTTAAGAACATTTGTTTTGTTTCTCTTGCTGCAGCCATTTTTAGATTTGACATTATGCTGTTCACTATTTTCAAGAATGTACTTGCGTTTTTTCTTTATTGACTTGATTTATCGGCTTTGAAAAATATACTACAATGGTAGCAAGACAAAGCAGTTTTTCTGCATTTTTCTATTTTGATTGCGGTGATTGTATGAAGAATCCTAAAATACAAGTAAACTAACTGTTATTTTGTTGTTGAGGGTTTTACCAGAGCTGTCAGTATCTTTGATTTCGTATGATTGAGGCTTGAGCAATCCCACCTGAGGGGGACATTTTAACAGGTCTTTTCTAAAGGTCAGTTCTGTCAGAAACACTCGCTGGGCTAAATGCTGGGTAAGTGTTCTCCATAGCACTGTGTATGGTTGAAGGTTACTTAGAAGTTAATTACAGCCCCCCCCCTTTCTTCATCGGAAACCTTGTGTAATGAAAGCATGCCTAGGGTGTCTTGCATATATAAAACTAAAGCGCTGATCAGGTGGCTGTCCGACACTTCTATACTGTGGCTGCCCGCAGAGCACCCCTTTAGCCCTCAAATGCAGCATCACACTATAGAGAGTAGTCAAAAATGCAGAACACCAGCAGCTCAGAAACCAGAGGGAAAAAAAAATCAATAAGTATGCAACAGCTTCTCACTCCTGAACCCACAGGACACAAGCATCATAGCAGAAACGTCAAAGAAAAAGAAGCAGAATCCATGGGGTATAATCCAAACTTGAAGAAGACTTTGATTCCTCCATAAAGTGAAGTGCAACGTTTCGACCTATAAAAGGTCTTAATCCAGTGATTAAACCCTTAGCTGCTGCGATCAATTGTGATCGCGGTACCTAAGGGAAAGAAATAGGGAGTTAGCTCCCTCTGTCCCCATCTAAAGATCACTGTTTCAAGTCCTCTGTAGTGAACAGTTCAAAAAAAATCAAAAAAAAAAAACCAATAGAAATAAAATAAAAACACGTACACCGTCCTTTTCCTCCGTAAAGTATGCATATTTGGTATTGCTCCGTCCGTAACAACTAACGCTATAAATCTGTAACGTTATTTAACCCAGTGAACACCATAAACCCCCCTCCTTAAAAAAAAAAAAAAAAAAGTCATGGAAATTGCGATTTTTCTTAATCTTGCAGCACATAAAATGGAATAAAAAGCAATCAAAAACTAATATGAACGCCAAAGTGGCACCAATAAAAACATCAGTTCATCCCACAAAAAAAGCCCTTCCACAGCTCTGTATGTGGAAAAATAAAAAAGTTATGGCTATCAGAAGACAGTGATGCATAATTATTGTTTTACACCATAATTTTTATTTTTTTTCAAAGCACTTTAACATAAAAAAACTATATGAATTGGGTATTGCCATAATCATATCGACCCACAGAGTAAAACTAGTTTGTCATGTATACTGCATACGCGCGTATTGTACGCCGGGAGAGAGAAGTGACGGGTCACTTCTTTGCAGGACTTACGTGCTGCTGACAGTGAATGAGCTTTAGAAGTACGCGCTGGCCTGTGAAAATACCCTTAGCTGCTGCAATCACTATTGATCACGGCAGCTAAGTGGTTAATCACCTCCTCCCCGAAGTAATCTCCAGTCGGGGCCGATGCTGCGGGATGTCAGCTGTACCTCATGAAAGGGTTAAATCTTAGCACCTTAGGGTGTCCGCAAACCTGAAATGGCACCTAATGAAAATTGTAATGAAAATGAGACCCCAAAGTCCATTTAGGCCCTGTTTCCTACTTGTTTAATTGGGGTTTGGGGATCACATTGAGATCCCCAAAAAAAAACAGAATTGGGGGAATAAAATTTTTAAAGGGCCCGGCTTTCCCCCTGGTCTTTTCCCCTTTTTTCCCAGTAAATAATGGAAAAAAATTTAAAATCTGCAAAAAAAGTGACATTTTAAAATTTCACCCCCCCGCTTTGTTTAATTCCTGTGAAAAAACCAAATGGGTTAAAAAAAATTTTTAAAAATTGCTTGTTTTAAAAACTGTTAAGTGGTGCAGTTTCTTAGAGGGGAGCCCATTTATGGGAAGTTTTAAAAACCCCACAGGCCCCCCGTTCAAAATGACGGGACAAAGGTGGGTTTGCGGATTTAAAAACCCCGTCTGAAAACTGAAAAGAAACCCAAACCTGTATAACTTAAATAAAAAAATCCTTTCAATGGGCCACACTGAAAAAATTTTCGCCGGGGGTTTTTCAAGCCCGGGGATTCCGAAAAAAAGTAGAAAATGTTAATTCTTTTGATGGTTTTACACAAAAAATTTTTTCAAAAGAAGTCAATGGGAACCGGGCCCAGAAGGGTGTTGTGTTTTTTTTGAGTTGTTTTTGGGCGATTATTTATTTTTTTAGAGAGTGGAGAATGAGGGCACTATAGGTCCTGCATAATCCATAGAAACAATGGTGTGTGTGTATGTATGTATGTATATATATAACTCCCCCGGCCCCCTTTATTAGGTACACCATGTGTAAGGGTTGGCCCCCCCTTTTGCCTTCAGAAACTGCCTCAATTCTTCGTTTGGCCTTTTTTTTCAGCAAGGTGTTGCAAAGAATGCTCAAAAGGTACAAAAGGGGGCCCCAAAAAGTGCCAGAAAAATATTCCCCCCCAACCCCTGAAAACCCCCACCACCAGCCTGAAACCCTTGATACAAGGGAGGATGGATTCCCTGCTTTCCCGTTGTTGACGCCAAAAATTTACCCCCCCCCCCCCCCCCCCCCCTCCCTCGAAAAAGTCGCCCGCAGGGAAAACGGGGACTCATTAGACCAGGGGGGGAAAAGTTTTTTTTTTTAATCTTTCTGTCCCCCAATTTTGTTTTTGAGCTTGGGCAAATTGGGGGGCCTCAGTTTCCCGTTTTAGCTGGAAAAAGGGTGGCACCGGTGTTTGGGCTTTTGCTGTGTAGCCCCCTGCCTCAAAGTTCGCCGGGACTGGGTTAAAAGGGTTTCTCTTCTGTACCCTTTGGGTTTTAACGGGTTTGGGTATTTGGGGGTCACTGTTGCCCCTTTTTTATCAGGGTCGAACCAGTCTGCCCTTTTTCCTTTTGGGCCTCTGGCATCAAAAAAGGGGCCTTTTTCCCCCACAGGGGGTGCCGCCCCACTGGATGTTTTTTTTTTTTTCGGACCCTTCTCTGGGAAAAAACCCAGGATTTGGGTTGTGCGTTGGGGGAAAACCCAGGAGATCAGCAGTTTTGAAAAAACTCAGACCAGCTCTTCTGGGCACCAACCAAACCCCTGCCACGTTCAAAGGGTTTAAATTTTCCCCTTTTTTCCCCATACGGATGCTCGGTTTGAACTGCAGGAGATTGTTTTGCCCTGTCTACATGCCTAAAATGCATGAGTTGCCGCCATGTGTTTGGTGATTAAAAAATTAAGTTTTTTAAAGGGGCAGTTGGACAGGTGTACCAAAATAAAGTGGCCAAAGGAGTGTGTTATATTTTTAAAATATATTTTATATATGGTGTGTGTAAAAAATAATTTGAAATTTACACGGGTTTGGGCGCAAACACTTTCAAACTTTTATTTTAATACATATGAGCAATGGCCAAAATAACGTCCAGGAACTGCACAAAATTTGCATAAAAACCTGGGCAAAATAGGTGACGAAAGAAAATCGCTGAAGAACGGCCTTTTTTTTGTGCCCAAAAAAGAAAAAAAACCCTTTTTATGTTTGAAGTTTCTGCTGCATCAAAACGGGCCCAAGTTTTTTTCCCCTTTCCCTTGTGAAACCCCCCTTTAAAAGGTATTTTAAACAGGCGTCCCGGACCCATTTTGGGATCCGTTAAAACGTTTCAAAAGCGTGGTAAATCGCCACCCAAACCCCCCCGGGGTGCACCAAGTATGTATGTTGACTTAGGGCTTGCTTCCCAATTACTTAAATATTTTGTTTATTTCTACTGAACGGTGTATCTTCACTGTGAGGCTATGTTCACACGGCTTATTTCAGAAACGTATTTACGTGGGTTTTTTCCAAATTTCTTTAAATATTTCCCGAAATCATTTTTAAAAAATTTGTCAATAATTTGTGGCACAAAAAATTGGGACAGGGAAACGTTTTTTTGGGGCCGTATTGGGGATGCAAATCCGCGGCGGCAAAGGAGGGGAAAATAATATCGTATTTTAAAAAATGGTCTCCCAAATTATTTAAAAATAAAAATTTCGGAACGGTTTTTTGGGTTCGTAAATTCGGGGGGGCAAACCCGGTTCCGAAAAAAACA
>JAODAL010061098.1:0-20526 GCA_025379985.1 Phyllomedusa bahiana | reverse complement strand
GTCATTCTTTCCTAGAATGCTAAAATAATTGACTAGTCGCCATAACGCCCCACTCATGTCTCTTGCATTTCCTTGGGCATAAAATTTTTTCTGGTGTTATGTTAAACTTTAAAGGGTTCGGTTTAAAGAGTTCAGAGGGCAGAATTGTTTCCGAAATAAAACAAAATGGTCAAGCCAAGACACAGTTTTAGGAATGTTATATCAGAAGTGTTGGTTTGTAAGTGGTTGCACTCAGCAGTATAGTGTTAGGGAATTGAACTTAAGCAATTCTCTACAGTGAAATTGTCAGATAAACAATTCCCCAAATAGGCAAACTGAGGACAGAATAAAGAAAACCCATAAAAAATGTTTCTTAAATCAGACCCCTTGGGGAGACAGGGTCTGGGCTACCTTGGTGTTTATATGCCCATCCATAATAAATATAAAAAACGCTACCTTTTTCTGGGTATTTTCCATGTATTGGGCCAGAGGCAAAAACAGGGCTCGAAACGGTCTGTTGGTGCAGGTTTTTTGCAAATGAATTTTTTTGTGATTTTGTGCACTGCTGAGATTTCAACTTTCATAATTAAGCTGCTTCATTTACCGACACCGGAGCTTGGGATCTTTTGCGGTGCAAGCCTCGTTGTGAGACAGCATCTGGATATCCGGTTTGGATCAGTGTACCTCTGGTGTTTACCAAAGCCTGTCAAAAAGCAGAATGGACTTGGCTGCAAGAGATCCAGGTTGCATTAGCAGAGAGATATAGGAAAATAAACACGTAAATGGGAAGAATGACTGGATGAACAAGGGAGGACTGGAGTAACAAGACAAAACACAGAACAAACTGGAACAGTCAAGCAAGCTGGGGGCAAAAGCCAGGAGAGTACATGGTACCAAATTGAAGCGCAGAAGAAAACCCGAAAGACAAGTGGGGTCCCAAAACCCGAAAACTTTCTTTTAAATGATTAACAATCTGCTTGCCCATTGGCTTGTAGCATCTCGCGTTGTGCAGGTCTACAAATTTTTTCCTGGTGTCCTTAGCAGCTCTTTGGCTTGGTCATGGTGGGAGGTTGGACTGTGTTGATTAAACCAGGTGTCTTTTTTGGGTAACCAGTTCAATTGGTGCAATTTTTACAGGTAATGAGTGCAAAATGGAGGGCTTCTTAATGAAAAAATAAGGTTGTGAGGGGAGAATTTTGTGGTTTGGGCGGTGATAAAAACTTATTTCATGCAATTAAAAGCAAAAATTAAATTTTTTAAAAATCATACAATGCATTTTCTGGAGTTTTTTTTAGATTCGTCTCTCCAGTTGAAATGAACTACAATAAAAATTACGACCTGTCCCCTTTTTTGTAGGGGGGAAAAAATTGAAAACACCCGTGTATCAAAAACTTATTTTCCCCATTGTGTAAATTAATTAAATATATTTATATTATATATATTTTATATATATATTATTATTTGCAAATTTTGCTCTATATGCCCTCATTAATGCAAAAATTGATATTGCCCTCTGTGGTCACCCACTAGCAACTGTGACGCCTCCAATACTGATCCTTCTGGTACCCCACAAATTTATAACACCTTCAAAGTTACATACTGGAAATTTCCTTATCCCAAATTGGTTGTTGCCCTGGGCCCTCGGGGAAAAAAATTAGAAATTTTTTTAAAAGCCCCCTCTAGGGGGAGTTTTACTTTTAAAAATAACTGTTTGACTCTGTGCTTGACTCCTCTTTTTGTATGAACTTCTATAAAAATTTCCTGGGTGCTTTGTCCCTTGGATACTTTGACTCTTCTTTCTCAAGTGCATTATACTTATTGGAAAACCAAAGTGAACCCCCTTACCAGATGATTTAAGTCTGATCTAAATTAGTATTTTGCCACTCCTTCCTCTCCACCAGCCCAGTACCATGAAGTGGCCCATGTGGATAAAACATGGGCCCTATGTTTATAACTGAGGACGACACAGCCCCTTCATTTTGCAGATCATCGGTCCCACTGGCCTTCCATGTTATAGTCCTGGAGAATCTCTTTACTTTGCAATCCTAATATTTGATGTGAACTAAAATTGTCATTTTAAGTAGAAACGACTTAGACACAACAGGGTTATTTGCCAAGTACAATTTTTGACTTTTGCTCACACATTTCCATGATATAGATGAAATCTTCTGCTGCAATATTTGTCTCTCCCAGTGAAGCGGAGTGCCGCTCCTGAGAAGAATTACAGCTACTGGACTTCCCACTGCGTCAGCAGATGTTGCTTACCAGACGTTGTACTAATATGAAATCTTCACGGAATGAGACAATATGAAACATGTTCATTAAAGTGAGCAACAGAGAATAATTGTTTAAGATGAAATCTTGTTTATCAAGTGCGAGGTGTAAAAGGAAAGTAATGGAATGTGCAGACAGGGGGCCCTACCCCCAACGAGGTGCCTCGATTACGGGTGAGCTCAACATTTCCCGTTTCTATTTCATGACTGAATGAAAAGAGCTAAGACGGAACTTTTATATTAAAACTTATGAGCCATGACGATATCGTTTTTGAAAGGAGTGTAAAACTAAAAAAATTTTTGCGTTTTTGGGTATAATATCTTTTTATTTTGCCCTTAGATGAAATTTTTTGCATTGCTAAAGCCAGGAGGGACAGTGCATTAGCGCGGTGCGGTCCATTCCATCTTTTTTGCATTTCTTGTTCCTGCTTTGGACGGCCTAGTCCCCATGTTTTCCCTAGAAAAATGTGGTCCTTTAATTTAAAAAGGCCTAAGCACGCCACCAATTTGCTCCCTCTCCTATCACAGGTCTTCAGTAGCTATTTAGTGGGACAATTCCTTGTGATTCTTGGATATCCTTTGCGATTTACACATACTCATTCTGGCTTTTGCCTGTTCTGCGAATTCACAATATGGGCGACATGTATGATCGGGATTTGCGCCTGTTTTCTGGCGAAAACTGCCGCTCACCGATCCGAATCCCCTGTCGGATGCAGGGATGCGATGTTAGGCACAGCATTCGCCACTTTCGGATGCGCCTAACATGAAGGTGCGTGCAATGGGCGCGGTGTGGGCGTTCTGGGACAGGACGCGGCGCGTTCGAAAACTCCGAGGCATGCATGATCGCGGGTCGGCAAAGTGCGGTGCATTGCAGCGCTCGCCAGCACTTGTTCAAATAACTTGGTCCAAATAACCGCGCCTCTTTTAACTCAGCCAATCACAAACAGAGCTCGCTCTGCATTTTTTTTCCCCATAGAACTCTATGAGAAGGTAGCTCAGCCGCTGATTGGCTAATCAGGACGAGCCCCTCTTCCCCCAACCAATCACAGTACTAGAATTTTTTCCCTAGACAGTAATAACTTTTAGGGCGCCCTTCGATCGCGCCCTTCTTTCTCCACTCAAAATAGACGCACTACATATGATTTGTGGATTCATATCTGCCGCCTGGGCTCAACCAATCAGCTCTATTCTGCATTTTTTACTGTATTTTGAACTGTCCGCCTTTGAATTTGATTGGTCAATAATTCTCCATAGGTTATAATAGTTCACTGTCGCTCCTATTCTGATAGGCTGGCTTTTGCCGACCAATGAGAAGAGTTTTAAAAA
The DNA here is from genome assembly GCA_025379985.1 of Phyllomedusa bahiana. Taxonomy (NCBI): domain Eukaryota; kingdom Metazoa; phylum Chordata; class Amphibia; order Anura; family Hylidae; genus Phyllomedusa; species Phyllomedusa bahiana. The sequence continues at coordinate 16,948 of JAODAL010061098.1, read as the reverse complement.
ATTTGAATTACTGTATTTCCCGGAATTCTCTATATCCCAAATTCATTATGTAGCGCCGGTCTCTGCGACAAACGCGTTATTAGGCATTTGATTGATTTATGTTTATAGAAGGTTTCAGCTCTTTTTCAGATAATATTTTACACCTAATAAAAACTATTTTTTTAATCATACTTCATGCCGCACGGAGCTGAGAGCCGAGATTTCATTGCACCGATCTGGCCATAGGATACAATGGGACAAGTAGCTTGCGCTCTGATTGGCAGGGTTTAGCCAGGCCCCGTTAGCTAAACCCAATCAGCTTTTTTCTGCATTTTTACTGTATTTTGAACTGTCCGCCTTTAAATTTGTTTTGGTCAATATTTATCCATGGGTTTTATAATGGCTCCCTGTCGTCTTATTCTGATTTGGCCAGGATAGCCAAGCCCGCTAGTCAAACCAATAGCTTTTTCTGCATTTTTGCTGTATTTTGAACTGTCCCGCCTTTGATTTTGATTGGTAATATTTCTCCATAGGTTATATGGGTCCCTGTCGCTCCTTTTCTTTTGGGTTTGGTTTCTGGACCAATGAAAAGAGCTTAAAAAATTTGAATTACTTTTTTTCCCGGTTTTTCGTACCCCCAATTCCCGTTTTTGGGGGGGGTCTCGGCGACAAAAGGTTGTTGGGGTTTTTTTCTGTATGTTTTGAAGGTTTCAGTTTTTTTTCAGAGAAGTTTTACATTAAAAAAAAAACGTTTATTTACTAATTACTTATGCCTCACGGCGCGGAGATTTCAGTGCCCCGATCTCTCCATTGACTACAATGGGACAAAGTAGCTCGCACTCTGTTTGGCCGGGATAGCCAAACCCCCACTAGTTCAACCAATCAGCTCTTTTCTGCCTTTTTACTGTATTTTGAACTGTCCCGCCTTTGAATTTGATTGGTCAATACTTCTCCATAGGTTATAATGGTTCACTGTCGCTCCTATTCTGATTGGTGGTTTCTGCCGACCAATTTAGAAGCGCTTCAGAATTTGAATTACTGTATTTCCCGGCAATTTCCAATATCCAAATTCCTGATGTTGCGCCGTTCTTGATTTTTGGAAAGTGATTTTATTTATGTACCTCCTCGGGCGGCGAATCTTAGGTGCAGTCCCGCACTGCGCCTAAGTCCCGCACTGCGCCTCACACACTGGCGAGGCGCGGCGCATTTCACACGGCATGTATGAGCTCACTACATCGGGGGGTGAATCTTAGGCGTTGTCCCGCACTGCGCCTAAGTCCCGCACTGCGCCCCACACACTGACGAGGCGTGGCGGACTTTACACTGCATGTATGAGCGCACCTCGGCACCGACATACATGAGGCGCAAATTTCGCCGGAAAACTGGCGAAAACGTGCGCTCCGACGCGGCGAGCTTTATACATGTCGCCCTATGTCTCCACTGCCAAGGGCATAGCTAGAGGCTCAAGGGCACTGGTGCAAAAACTTCGAAATTGCCATCCACTGCCATCAGAAATTTTAGGGTCTTATATAGTCAAACCGTGTGCCCATTTCCCCTGCAAACCCAAAAAATTAAAAATCTTTGTGGGGTGAACAGGAATAAAAATGTAATGGCACCTTTGGTTTTGGGTTTAGTTTTTGTTGTAACTTACACTGCGCAGTTTAATTGATGTGTTATCTCTATTCTGTTGGTTAGTACGTATACAAGGGCCAAAAAAAGCCACAACGTTATCACTGCATATCTCCACTATATAATGACTAATACCATCATAATATTATTGACCAAACTAGTATACCAAAACCATTACCAATAACAACAATATACTTGGACCACATATTATCGCAACACCATGACCTCATATCACCAGCATAAAGGGACTGAATAATACTACCATACTGTTATTAAATGTAAACCATTACAATAATATCACTATTATCTCCATATAGTGACCATATAGTGGTGGATACCAGTGTACACAAGGTCTGCAGTCTGTATATTACTGCCATATAGTGGCAGATACCAGTGTACACAGGCTCTGCAGACTGCATATTCCCACCATACAGGGCCCATATAGTGGTAGATACCAGTGTACACAGGCTCTGAAGACTGGATATTACTGCCATACAGTGATAATATAGTGGTAGATAACAGTGTACACATGCTCTGCAGACTGTATATTACCCTCATACAGTATCCATATAGTGGTAGATGCCAGGTCCCCCTATTAAAAATAATAATACTCACCCCTTCCCATTCCCCTGTCAAACTCCTCTTCTTTGCCTCCGGAGCGGACAGCATGACGTCATCATGCAAACCCGCTCCAGGATGCCATTACTTGCGTCTACTAGGCCATAAGCCTATACCATAGACTTATGGCCTTGTATAGGAATTGACGTAGGTGGCAAGATGACATCATTACATTGGGCCTCATTGTAGCATCCAAACGGCCAGGAACGGGGCTTGCTCTGATCCCAGCCGCTCTGGTCGCTCATGGCACCAAGCCCTAATATCAATGAAACTGATGGCATGCACCAACATCGATAACCCAGGCATGCTGGATAAAAATGAGTAGCTATGGCACTATGCATTATTATCACAAAATCTGGCACCATGCACCAATATCAATGACCCTGGCCCTTTGCAGAAAAATTGGTGGCATTTTTAGTTATGATCACACATGGTGCCTACTATTGTTTCTCCAAAGTTCTAGAATTGCCATGTCCCTGGCACCTTGCAGAGAACATAGCAGCTATGGCACTATTCATGGTGTCAAGGTACCACAAATGTTTCTGAAAAGCGTCAAGCTCATTAGATTTTTGATGTCTCTTTATAAATAGTAGCTACGGCACTATGCATGATCATCACTAAATATGGCACCATGCACCAATTTTTCTGCAGGGTGATAGGATCATTTTTATTAGTTCAAGGTCCTATGCTTAGTTAAGATTATGTATGGTGCCATGGCTACTAATAACAGTTAACCTAGCACCTTGCATAAAAATGAGTAGCTGTGGTACCATGCATGATCATCACAAAACATGGCACCCTGCCCTAATATCAAGGGACCCGAGGCCATGCACCAATATCAATAACCCTGGCACCTTGCATAAAAATGAGTAGCTGTGGCACTATGCATTATTATCACAAAATATGCTACCATGCACCAATATCAATGAACCTGGCCCTTTGCAAAAAAAATTGGTGCCATATTTATTAATGACCATGCATGGTGCCATAGCTACTAGAGTTTCTCCAAAGTTCTAGAATTGCCATGTCCCTGGCACCTTGCAGAGAAATTAGCAGCTATGGCACTAAGCATGGTGTCAAGGTACCACAAATGTTTCTGAAAAGCATCAAGCTCACTAGATTTTTGATGTTTCTACATATGGCACTATGCATGATCATCACTAAACTTGGCACCATGCACCAATTTTTCTTCAAGGTGCTTGGGTAATTTTTATTAGTTCAAAGTCCTATAGCTCCTAATAACAGTTAACCCAGCTATGGCACTATGCATTATTTTCACAAACTATGGCACCATGCACCAATGTCAATGACCCTGGCCCTTTGCAGACAAATGGGTACCATTTTTAGTAATGATCAAGCATGGTGCCATAGCTACTATTGTTTCTCCAAAGTTCTAGAACTGCCATTTTTTGAGCATGGTGCCATGATAGGTCTTCTTTTAAGTGACGTATAATGGAATATCAATTATTTACAACCTAAGTGGGTATCAAGTGGTATTTTTTAAGTATATTTCTGGGTTATCCGCTAATAATTATATGAAGAGGTCGCCGACCACCTTATTTTTGATTTTAGCACCTCGCATAGTAATGTCCATGTAAAAATGTCATATTGTAGTAGATTTACCTTTTAATTAGTGTCTATTACAGTTAAGCCCATTCACTGCTTAATGATATAGCTGCTGCTCGGGGATGGGGGTTCCTCGGCGTACAACCTTCTAGCTATCGACAAGTCTCTGGAGAGGAAACGAATTTTATACTTTTGCTTTAACTTTCTTGACATTTAGCTAGTCATGCCTTAGGCTTTGTCCTCCACGCTGGAGGCAGAGAAATAATTTTTTGGCTTTCTCTTCACACTCCTATGAGCTCTATCCCTCGATATCCTCATTAGTGCGACTGGTAATTCTGGCGTGATTGCTGTCTGCAATATTTATACCCAGTGGGCATGCAGCACATCTCAGCCGCTCTGTGTTAGCATTTCCCCGACACTCTTTTAACTTAATGTTCTTTATTATAAAGGATCTTTGTGCTCCCAGGACACCGTGCAGCTGTGTAGCCCCGTGTTACAGCCGAACAAAACAAAACTCTAATTGTGCAAATTAAATTATTACATGGCCAAGGAATTAATCAATTGGGAACATTCATCAAGAACAGAAGGATAGCCGCTCTCCAAGTCTTCAATTTAAGACATTTCAGAAGCGGTTAACATCGTATTAGTCACCTAATGTCTTGGAGATTATCGGTATTGTGTTTTTTTGTTTTGTTGGCCTTGATGTTTTCCTTAAGATGACTTCCTATTCTTTGAGGATCGTGGGCTTTTAAGATCTTAATCCTGCTCTGTTCAGACCAGGTAAAGTTCTTTGATAAATACGATCAGGCATTTCAGAGGTTGACAGTGGGGCACAGATACAGTAATGACATTAGCATCGGTGGCGGGTCGACGGTGTAATTAGACCCAGCTGCTCAGCAGTCATCGCATTGATCCCAATCGGCGAGTATTCCTCAGTGATCTGCACAGTATGAAATTCAAGATGTCTGTGTTTTTGTATCTTGAGAAAGGATCTGAAACCTATTCCTCTACGTGGTGATGGATGTGAAGATGTTCTGTCACCTTCTTGTGTCCTTCTTGATTCCTTTCACAAGTAAACCTATAAGATTGAGTTGAGTAGGAGTTAAAGGGATAGTACAGGATTAGAAAAACATGGTGACTTCCTCCAGAAAGAGCACGACCATTATAGGAAAGACTTTGAATCAAATGCTGGAAAATACACCAAGAAGGGTTATATAAAGCAAGGATTCTGTGGGCCCAAAGAATTAAAGAGGTGTTAAAGAGTGCAGGTCCCACTTCCGGTATCAGCAACTATCTCAGGAACGGGGCCCTTGGAGGTCTCCAGGAACGGAGAGCCGATTGTGCTTTATATAGCCAATAATAGTCAGTGGAAGTGGGATTAAGAGTGTCTATGGCACAGGAGTGTTCTATATATTGGTTTGTGGACACCCTACCAATGACTAGGGTGCTATTGTTCTGTGATGAATTATAGGATCCCCCAGTATATAAGCTAGTATATAATGTCACCCTAGTAGGTAGGTATATATGGTTTCCGAGTAGATAGGTTGGTTTATAGGGTCTCCCAGTAGATAGGTAGGTAGGTATACAGGGCCCCTCATCAAAATTTAAATAAAAATGCTCACCTCTCCCCATTCCCCCACTGAACACCTCTTCTTTGAGTCCAGAGCAGATGGTGTGACGTTATTACTCCATCTGTTCCAGGACATCACTCCCGGTGTCTTCTTGGCCATAAGCTTAAAGCTTGATGATTAGGGCCCAGTACCGGCGATGGTGCAGGCGGCATGATAACATCATTACATTGCACCGCCTGCATCTAGGGGGCTAAACAGCTGGAATCAGAGCTGGCTTTGATCCCAGCTTCCCTGACTGAGCCTCTGCCTACACCGTGCAGGCGGTGGCTGTGATCGCTGCATCGCTGGGTCTCTAGGAGTGATGCAGCTGTGTGGTGAGGAGGGTCGTGGGGCACATTTACTTCAGTGATTGTGCCAGAAATCTGTGGAAAACATGCCAATTGCAAATTTATTGTCAATTTTGACTCCTCTATTGAAATCAGTGGGAAAAACGTACAAGTCTGCACCGTATCCAAAAGATAAAGTGATGTGTGTGGATTTTTCTGCAGCAAGTGGATAACTTTTTTCTTTTATCTCATCCATTTTGTTGATGCTTTAAAGAACGCAGATTTACATTCAAAATATCTATAGTGCCTCCTGCACCTAGCGCATAAGTAGATGCTCTATACCATCACCTTCAACAGTGGGGTATCCTGCATTGATATAACCCCAGCCCGGAGAATTTTATATTGAGTAATTTTACCCGTATGAATGAAGTTGTGGCTACGAGGCGACAGCTGGCGGCATAGGTTAACTATGCATAAAATATCAATCTACCGGTGAAATTATGCATTTTAGGTTCATTTAGGGTCTTAGGAACAAGATGCTCCAAAAAAGATAATAACCCTCCTGAGAGAAATCTGCAATTCTGAGAGTCTGAGAAGTCTTGTAAATGGTCCATCTATTGACCTCTGGATGAAATATCGGGTCTAACAATCCAAGAAGCAGTCTCTTACTGTCCTCCTTGAATACTTTGGTTCAATATATAGTTTCATAAATTGCAAATGATTGTGGTAATATATTGGTCGGAGGCTGGAGTGGATATATGTCTGAGCAGAATCAACATCATTTCGAGTCTGTAGCATTAAAGTAGATGCCTCTGCAAATAGCATTGGCCTCGGCACATAAACAGGAGGTCACCAGAAGAGAATGGGCGGCTGAATGCACTTATTGAATAGAAAAAGACAATTGTGATAAAAGCAGAACGGGTTTTATGGCATTTTTGTGTATCATCTCAACGCATTAGAAAGCAATAGTCTAAAAGGGGCTCTTGAGCCATTAATGCATCATGGGGTTATCTGAGGAATAATCTCACCTCGGGGACGATGGGCCTCCAAGCTTTAATGCAAAACCAAAAGTAGGTAGATTGGAACTAAGATTTGCTTTGGTGTTTTTAAAGCATATTTGGACACACAAATATATTTCCAGATATGATATGCAGAATAAATAGACATAATTCATTAAAGAACAAAGTTTATTATGTGCCATAGAGTCCAACCAGAGAAGGTGAGATGTAAGCTCACCTGTAAGCTCCTCTACACCTCATGTCCCGGTTATGGCTCAGGTCCCACCAAAGATCCTATAGGGCGGTTAATCTAACTCTGGATAGGTTATCTAGCATCCAGGAAAGCAGGGCAATGCAAACCTCCCATGGGTGGCACCCAGTTTTCCATGATAAGAAGACGGGGTGCCACCTGTGGGGAATGAGGTGTCGAGAAAAGCTGGGTGAGACTCTAACAAGGTCGGAAGCAGGGGAGGAAGCTGAGCAGCGATCACCTCTCTTCTCACACGTGCCGAAATAGCTAAAACCCCCCCTGGGCTAACTTTTTTTTTTAGTTGGGACTTACCCCCCTGTTGGATTGTGCTCATGATGCGTCCACTCGTCTCCCTAAAAAAACCTCTGGCAGCCTTTCGGCTGTGGAAGGCTCTACAACTCTCCTAGGGGACCAGGAGGTCTTTCTCATTCGTGGAAGTCTCCCGCACAATCTGGGAGAGTTGAAAAGTATGACACTAATGTACCATAGGGTCCCACCAGAGGAGGTTGCTCTAAAGAGAATTTTAAGCTCCTCTGGACCTCATGGCCCGGTTATGGCTCAGGTCCCACCAAAGGATTTTCTTGTCCTATAAGGAGGCTAATCTAACTCTGGATAGCAGGCTACCTAGCATCCAGGAAAGCAGGGCGATGTAAACCTCCCATGGGTGGCACCCAGTTTTCCATGATAAGAAAACGGGGTGCCATCTGTGGGGAATGGTGTGTCGAGGAAAGCTGGGTGAGACTCTAACAAGGCAGAAGGCAGAGGTAGGAGCTAACCAGTGCTCACCTCTCTTCTCACACGTGCCGAAAAGGCTAAGCCCACCCTAGAGCTAGACTTTATAGTCGAGCTATGCGAGTTGCTCCCTGTTGTTTATGTCTCAGTGTTGCCCCATCTTTTTTCTCCCAAAAAGCCCTTGGCAGCCTTTTTTCGTGGGAAATTTCTGCAACTCTCCCAGGGAAGCGGGGGTCCCTTTTTTTGTGGGGGGTTCCCACCAATCCGGGAGAGTTTTAAAAAATTGACACAAATGTCCATAGGGGGTCAAAAGGGGTTGCTCTAAAAAAGAATTTTAAGCTCCTCTGGACCCCAAGTGCCATGTTTTAGATCAAGCCTATTACCATTTCAGGATCTGGTCCCATCAAAGAATACTTCTTGTCCTATCAGGGGGAGGGGAAGGACTAATAAATAAAAACATTTTCCAATGTTAGTTTTGGTAACACAGAAGGTGAATTGGAATTAAGAGGTTTTTTTTAGCCTTTTAAAGGAATATTTGGGACAACTATGGACAAATAGGATAAGCAAATAAAAAAGAGTAAATTTTTGCCAAAAAAAAGATTGTGTGCCATAGGATTAACAATGGGAAGGGGGCTTTATCTGTAAACAGAATTTAAATCATTAGACCTCATGTCCCGGTTGTTACTAGGTTGTTATCATTTTAGGACGGTCCCCCAAAAGGGTTTCTTTTCTATGGGGTGGGGTGGGGGGGGGGGGGGTTTTAATTTTGGGTATCCGTATTTAGGAAAGTTTGAGACCCCATCACCCGAAATGGAAAACCCCGTTTTCATGAAGGGAAAACTGGATGCCACCCACGGGGAAAAGGGGTGTACCCTCTTTTTAATGCTGGAGAGTCTACCCAATGTCCAGAAAAGCTGTGTGAGGCTCTAACAAGGCAGCGGGCGGGAAAGCAGCAGTACTCACCTTTCTTCTCTCTGGCAGTGCACATGTTCTGAAAAGACTGAGCGGCTGTCCTGCAGCTAGACATTATTGTATGTCTGGTAATGCAGCTCAGCCCCACTAAAGTGAATCAGACTGATATGCAATACCCCATACAACCTGTGCACAGGTGAGGTACTTTTTTTTTGGGAAGGAAGTAGTTGTTTTTCTCTGTTCCTCGAAAGTCCCTTGAATCAATGCAGGGTAAAAACCTGGCAGAGAGAAGATGTATCACAGCTAATAGTGTGAAAAGCTCTTCGCCAGTCATTTCCATGTCGCATTAGAATTGCATGGGGCTGAAGAAATAAGAAAATAACAGCTTCCTCGTATTTGCAAATAAGTGAACACAACTCTACTTTAATGATGATTAAAGAATTCTAAGGATGCCAATTACTCTGATAATTTGTTTAAACAAAACATTTTTTCCACTCGGCGGGAAGAAGCCATAAATAAATTACGCTTGATGTTCTCCGGTCTGAAAGCCCCCTCAGTGTAGCTCGCTCTTTAACGCATGCAAATAACATCAAGATGGATTGTAATGGCGGCAACGCAAATTATTTCCTTATGAGTTAAGGGGCCTAATGGGCAGCTAAAAACATTCACTGTAATCTAGATATATTACTATTAGGACAAAGGAGCTCAGTAATAAATTACCGCTTTATCTCTAATAGTTCACAGGGGTCACAAATCCACAGGGGGATCTTTCAAAAAGTCTACACCAAATCCTGATGAGTTTGTTGGAGATTTTTTGCAGTATGTTTCCCCTTCATTTGCTCCTGTGCTGAAGCTCACCTGGTCCCTGGCCAGTCTCTGTACTTACAGCTCTACTGATGACGTCTCAGCACACGACTGCTAAAGACTGTGATTGCCTGGCGGAGTCCTATGTTGATAAGACATGTCCTTGTAAGGGACCAGGAAACCAAAACTTGAGAGGGGAACATGGAAGCTTTACTTTGTGGACATCAAAAGACTGAGAAGGTGAGCTTTAGCGTTGTCCTTTGGATTCGGGTCAAAGTCTTAAATTTTTTTATGGCGCCATTGATAACATCTGGACACATGACTGCTGAAAACTGGGTGCCATGACTATGGGGACATCAGGAGACTGAGAAGGTGAGCTTTAGTGTTGTCTTTTGGATTTGGGTCGAAGTAAAAAAATGTTTATGGCGCCATTGATAACATCTGGACACGTGACTGCTGAAGACAAGGTGTCCTGACCGCACCCGCTCAGGCCTCAATCTGGATTTCACTGTAGGCAACCCCAGAGCAATCTTAATAGCAACACGGGTCACCAGACAAAGCCCTGTCCAAATACATGGCATCACACCAGCCAAGGCCTCTATTCACCCTCAAACACACCCAATTATGCCCAGTTTCTTCCGACAACCAATCAGAATAGGGTATAGCTGGGACCCCCATGTAGTGTTAGACAACATTGCCTACGGCCCACCATTGGAATTCCATTCTGAGGGCCCACCAGTGGAATTTTATTTTGTGCCCCACCAGTGGAGTTATTTCTGGGGGTCCAACCTACAGCTACTAGACATGCCTCTATGACACTACAAAAATGCTGGTCCATGCACTTGTCATCTCCTGCCTAGACTACTGAAACATCCTTCTCTGTGGCCTCCCAGCTAGCACCCTCGCCCCCTCCAATCCATCCATAACTCTGCTGCCCGTCTTATCCACCTCTCTCCTCGATACTCCTCTGCCTCTCCCCTCTGCCGATCCCTTCACTGGCTTCCCATTGCCCAGCGAATTCATTTCAAGCTACTAACCATGACCTACAAGGCTCTCCATGACCTCTGCCCTAATTTCCAAATATCTCCCCTCACACACTCTCCGCTCCTCACAGGACCTTCTCCTCTGCTCTCCCCTTATCAGCTCCTCACACAACCGTCTCCAAGACTTCTCCCGTGCTTCACCCACACTCTGGAACTCACTGCCCCAACACATCAGACTCTCTTCCACTTTCACCAGCTTCAAAAGCAACCTGAAAACCCATTTCTTCAGGCTTGCCTATAACCTTCACTAACCTTGTCACTACTTCCTCCACAGACATGTCTGCCCCTCACCTCCTGTCTCTTTCCCCCTCCTTGTAGATTGTAAGCCCTCGCGGGTAGGGTCCTCTCTCCGTCTGTTGTGCCAATTGTCATTATCACTTATCACTGTACTTGTTTGACTTATGTAATGTATGTAACCCCCTCGAATGTACAGCGCCCTGGAATCAATGGCGCTTTAAAATAAATAATAATAATAATGCCTTTTATACTCCTGCCTCTTGCTTTTTGCCTCTCTCTTTCTGCCTTTCTGCCTCTCCCAAGGATGTATATGCAGTTTAAAAGGAACTTTAGGTCTGATATGCTCAGGGTTCAGCTGGGGGTTTCCCCTGTTCTCCTGTGGACCATTCCAAGCCTGCTTTCATGCCTCGAAAAGCATGGAGACCTAGATAGGAACAGAGAGAGGGGAGATTGCTTGCTCACAGTAGTTTCCCATCTGCACTAAGGCCATGGAGCATGGCTGACTAAAAGTTGAAGTTCTCTTGAGAGGATGGATTGCTTCTTTCTTTGCGGAATTGTATAATCCAGTGGGGTCTTCACTTAGAGCTTCTCCCATCCTTTGCTCATTCATAATAGTTTTCGGGGCACCTGCCAGCCATCATATCTTCTTGGGAATTTCCATTGCTAGAAGTGAAGATGATCTCAGATGATTTTTTTTTCTTCTATTATTCTCTAAACACATAAGCATCACTAGAGATATCTGCCAATTGCTGAACCCTTCTAATACCAAACATACATGGGAAACTTGGCTTGCATGGTGGGTCAACATCCTCCAGTGCAACTTTTTGGCCATCAGTTATCTAATGGCTATAGCCAGTGCCAAAAAAACCTTCATCTTTCAATACTGTATCCATCATTTGTTTCTTGCCACCCTCTCTTGACCTTTATATCCTTTCCAAGACTCCTAGTCAATCCAGCTCAATATTTCTTCCACTTTCCCGGCCTTCGAGCCTTAACATCTGCTTCCATACTGTACACCTCAATTTCTTCTCTTTCCTGTAATTATTTTTCACCGACTCTCCCATTATGGGCTAATTCCGCATACTAATTAAGCCCAAATGTTAATGCATTTTTGCATTATTAAGGCATTTTTCAAAAAGAAACACAAAAATACAAAACATTTCACATCCCGATTCCTTAATTAACCCTTCTATAATATTTAATTTCATTTTATTGGAACTATTACCATTTCAATGAATATTTAAATTTGATTGCCGCTTTATGGGAGATTGCATTACAAAGAGTGTGGAAATCCTGGTGAGTCTTAACAGAGATGTGATTTTTATTTACATTTATCAAAGAACAGGAAGGAATGGAGACTGCCCCCTGGAGTTTTACTTTAATACTTTCTCATAATCAAAGTTTACCCACTGCGTATGCTGCCTGAGCAAGTAAATCATCCCTGCTATACGGATGGGTTATTGCCTCCAACTGCAGGATGGGTTTGGGCTAGACTTGATCTGTGTACGGCCTGATTCCACACAGAGACGTCCACTGCACAAAATTATTTTGCAATGATGATACTGGTGGGAACAGTTTTTTTTGCACTGTCAAAGCTTCCTTTTAACCCATACCTGATTATGAACCACTGGATGACAACACACTACTATGTCCAAGGTCACACAATGGTCATGACCAAGAGAAAAAGGTACAGTGTTGGGCCTATTAGGTGAGATGATTCTTGGGGCCCACCGGTGGAGTTAATTTCTGGGGTCCATCAATGGAGTTTATTCTTGGGACCACCAGTAAAGTTGATTCCAGGGTCCACCAGTGGAGTTGATTCTTGGGTCCCATCAGTGGAGTTGATTCTTGGGGCCAACAGTGGAGATGATTCTTGGAACCCATCAGTGGAGTTCATTCTTGGGGCCCACCAATGAGGTTGAATCTTGGGGCCCACCAGTGGAGTTGATTCTTGGAGCCCAACAGTGGAGTCGACGATTGGGGCCCATCAGTGGAGCTGAATCATGGGGCCCGGCAGTGGCGTTGATGCTTGGGGCCCACAAGTGGAGTTGATGATTGGGGCCCAACAGTGGAGCTGAATCATGGGGCCCATCAGTGGAGTTGATTCTTGGGGCCCACCAGTGGAGTTGACTATTGGAGCCCATCAGTGGAGCTGATTCTTGGGGCTCCCAGGTGGAGTTGATTCATGGGGCCCACCAGTGGAGTTGATTCCATGGGCTCACCAGTGGAGTTTATTCTTGGACCCCCCAGTGGAGTTGACTATTGGGGCCCATCAGTGGAGCTGAATCATGGGACCCACCAGTGGAGTTAACTATTGGAGCCCATCAGTGGAGCTTATTCTTGGGGCCACCAGTGGAGATGATTCTTGGGGCCCACCAGTGGAGCTGAATCCTAGGGCCCATCAGTGGAGTTTATTCCTGGGGCTCAGCCAACATCTATTGTACATAACTCTTGCACTCTCTCTCTCTCTTGCACTCTGCCTCTCTTTCTCTGTCTTTCTCACTGAAAAGAAGCCCCAGGTTCACCATGCCCAGGGACCTACAAGAGGTTTTCCCTGCTCTACTGTGGGCCAGTCCTGGATAAAGGGGCACATTTATAACAACTGTGATAGGATTTTTTTTATACATTTATATAGCAAAAGATACAAAAACCTTTTGTAACATGGCCTTGGTTTAGAAAATGCTGATTCAGTTATTAAAGGGGTTGTTTCACTACAAGGATTGCTGCTTTTTATGTTAAAGATCTTGCAAAAAAAAGTCACTTTGCAATATGTGTCCATTAACAGTGTCCTACCTATTCCTAGATAACCCCTCCTGTATGGGCTGCATCAGCTCCTCAGGTAGCCATAGCTACCTGTTCCATCTCTCTTAATAGGCTGCCAGCACTGGTTTCTATAGCTACAGACCTGTTTGATCTCTCCTGATAGTCTGACAGCACTGGTCGCTATAGCTACAGACCTGGCTTCTACTGCAGCCTAGTAGAAACCAGTAAACACGTCCCTGAATTCAAAGTGAAACCAAGAAAACAGGACTGAGGTAAGATGAATCAATGTAGTGAGACAATTCCCATCATATATGAATGAGACACATATTTGGTACCAAATTATAGGAGAAGGGTTGTCCCATGATAGACATTTATCTCCATTATCCAGGATAGGTGATAAACATCTGATCTCTGGAGATCCCCCCCATTGGGACATTGCTAAGACGGTGGCCCCAATTCTCCTGTCCCTCAGGAATGAACAATGTGCACTGCGGCTCTATTCAAAGTCTATGCAATCGGCAGATATAGCTAAGAACGGTGTGCGTGTTCAACCACTGCTGTGTTCAAAGCCTACTTTGCTGCAAGAAAGATCAGAGGACTCGGGGTCCCCATCTAAGCAGTCAGTGGGAGTCCCTGTTGTGAGACCCACAGCCATGTCTATTATGGCACAACCCCTTAAAGAACGTGTAGACTTGATGACCCAGTCTTATGGCCACCTAGGTTCGAAAAGGAGTTCAGATTGGTATGAATAGTTTTGCACTTCATGTCAATGTCAAATTCGACCAGAATTCAGGTCCACCAAGACTGAATTTTGGCGGTCAATAGGGGTCCTTGTGGTGGGCCCCAGGCCATTTCTATGACATGTAAACTTTTGCGGCAGTGAGGATTCTGTATGGTGGTCACTTAGGGTCAAGAAAGAGCTCAGATTGGAAGCCTTTCTTTTTTTTTTGTTGCTTTACTCTAAATCAAAAGGTGAGATAAGTAGTAAACTTTGATTTCAGCCTCCTCTATACCTTCCTATGGTTAGTATATATGATGGATAGTGTTGCTCTTCAGATTTGGGTTAATTTTTTTCTCAAATCTAAGGGCCAAATGTATGAAAACTGTCTAGGTCTAAAACTCACTTTGTTGCCCCTAGCAACCAATCAGAGCGCCCTTTTCATTTCATATAGTGCTCTGGGAGAATGAGAGGGGCGCTCTGATTGGTTGCCATAGGCAACAAAGTGAATTTTAGACCTAGACAGTTTTCAGTGTGCAGATTTGGGTCAAACCATATCGAATTTTAGCAAAAACGGAAAAAAAAATCTATTCTAGCTCTAAATTGTTGGGGAAGGGGTTTATATAGGCTTTTGGGGATTAATTTACCATTCTGTGGTGTTCCAGGTCTAGCAGTGCTCCTGTTGTGGCATCATTTCTGGTCTGCTGTAATGTCCGATTACTATAACATAGGGTTAATCCTACATTATGGTAACTGGAAGTGACGTCAGATGTGATTTTGGACCGGTAGCGTTTCAGAATATTAAATTAATAAACCTATTAATAACCCTAATCCTAACCCCAATTTAGAGGCAAAGTTTGATTTAGCGTAAAAAAAAAAAAAATGGGCTGTCCTAAGCCTAAATTTTTTTAGCAATTGGTTGAACCATTGTCGAACCAAACAGGGAATTATTTGAGGAACACTGGTGGTTTTCATACTGTGCAACTATTTGGAGCATTATTAATCCACGCTATGGACATTTTGAATTATCCTTATAAATAAGATTTTGTTTCTCACTTAGTAAAGCTTGCTTTATGGTTGGGGAATACAAACAAACTATAGTTCCATAGAGTCTTTGCAGTCACTGCTGACTGTAGGTGAACAGAAGTGGGGAACATCTCCTGCTCCAACTCCCATAGACTAGTTAAAATTGTCTCAAGAGCTGAGCCTGCCTGGTACATGGTGGTTGCCAGCTGTTTACTACAGCTGTTACCCAACGGCAATAGCCGAGACTGAGAATAACTTCAATCTCGGCTGTTCAACCGCTGAGACGCTGCAGTCAATAACAACTTCAGCCATGAGACTGGAAGGGAGACATGTATGAATATTGCTGCACCATTTTTTGGTGTGCTTTAACCCCTTAAGCCGAACGCCTGAAAAGTAGTTAATGACCAGAATATTTTTTCAGTTTTTGCCCCCTTGCGTTTCAACAGTTGTAACTTTTTTATTTTTTTCAATGACGCAGTTGGATGAGGCCTCGTTTAATTCGAGACAAGTTGTACTTTATGGGGGAATAGTTTAAGTTCACTTAGAAATAATTGCAGTATTTTTTTTTATTTTTTTTTTTAATTGTTTTAATTTTTTTTTTTCACCATTCACATTTCACACTTAATAACGTGTATATTAATTCTACAGGTTATTACGGTCGTGTGGATACCAAATATGTGTAGGTTTTTTTGTGCATGAAATTTATGCACAATTATTTTTTATTAAATATTTATTTTTATTTTATTTTTTTACTTTTTATTCTTTTTTTTTTACACTTTTTATGTTTTGGTTTTTTTTTTAACTTTTTTTTTTAATCCCATGGAGGGAGAACTGTTTTACATTTTTTTTATATTTTTTTTTCCACTTAGTAATGTGTTAGCATATTCATATATGCTAATACATTATAATCTGTGTCAGTCTGACACAGCAGTGATCAGGACGCCACACAGTGCGTCCTATCATGGCTTAGTACACAGACAGCTCTGGGCCACTCTAGGTCCCCAGGGTGACTGTGCAGCCGTTCCCCGGGCTCTGTCGGGTCACCGGGTGTTCCGATCACCCGACAGAGTAGGGGATCCCTTTGATTGCGCGGCGGTAACGCACCGCCGCAATCAAAGGCTTAATGCATCAGGTTGCGGAGGTTTCCTCCGCTACCCGGTGCTCGCAGGGGATGCTCTGGGATCGGGGCTGTGTAGTACAGCCCCAATCCCAGCGCAATTGCGGCGCCGGGCGCCGCAAACCCCGATGTCTGCAGCGACGTCTAAGGACGTCGCTGCAGACGAACGACCCGCACCAGCCGACGACTAAAGTCGGCGGGTGGTCGTTAAGGGGTTAATCTAAACTGTTATAGCCCGGTTCTATAGATGTATGAACATTTGTAGGCTAAAATTTGGCACAATCTGCGTCTGGCCCAACACGTTTGAATGTGCCAAAGATGTAGGGACGTGTTGTGCCATAGCCGTACAATGCGCCAATTATACGGCAAAAATTGCCGCAAAATTGTCATACAAATCCAGACCAGTTTCAAAGTGACTGAGACTACTTTTGCTGTAGAAAAGGACACGTACGAAGTGCTCTGACAAACTTTCATACAGATTGTTGGATCGCACACTATTAAAAACAGAGGTAGAACTGGTGAGTTGGCATCAGGTTCATATATTTTGCTCAAAAAGTCGTCTATAACGACCGTGATGGGCCAAACAGGAGAGGGGAAAAAAAGTCTGTAGAAAAGCAACCCGTGCTCGATTTTTGGGTCGCACACATTGAAACCCGAGG
>JAODAL010061097.1:0-20526 GCA_025379985.1 Phyllomedusa bahiana | reverse complement strand
AATTTTCCCACACACGGTGTGCAAAAGGGTTTCACTGCAAAAGCGGAAGTCTGCCCTGAAAATTTACCTCCGCGAGTGCGGGGGAGCATGAACTTTACCTTCACACCCCCTAAAACCAAGGGCTCTTTCCAAGACCTCAGGTAGACAGCTCCCAAAAGGAAAAATTATTGTATGTCTTGGTTTGTTTTAAAATTTTTTCTTACCTGGGTTTGCTTCAATAATCAAGACTACTTACACCACGAAATGTATTACACCCTTTTATGCTAAGTTTAAAATGAAACAGTAGTAATTTGCGTACCCACAAGAAAATTTAGCCAATGTTGCAAAGAGACTATATAGGTGCCAGATGTTTTACCTCTTGTTTTTAGGGAAACACATACCACCCCAGAGGGTACTTCAACTTTCACCTTATTAATTCTTTTTTGGAAAATTCCTAATACTCCCCCCTGCCTCCAAGACGCACATTCACTTAAAAACCCTTTAATGGGATTTTGTGCTACAACTCAAAAAAAATTAAAGGATTTGCATCATCAATAGGGGACCTGAACCCGCCCCCCTACCTGCCTGCAAAAAAACGCAAACCAAGATAATGTTTTATTCGCAAATTTTTTTACGTTCGTTTAAGAGGGCCAATTTCTCAAAAATTGGTTCGGTCACTTCCCGAAATTTTTCCCCCCGAAAAAATCGTTTCGGTCCGATACTGGGGAAATCACTTTAAAAAACGCAATTCCGGGCTGCCCGGGCTGCAGGTGCTGTAGAACTTTGTGCCATGCTTAAATAGCAGGGAGCTTGGTTTTTCTTCATACAATGTTTTGTTTTAGTATACACGCCAGACTGCCCCGCTCTTAGAATCGCTTCACTATAAAATTCCCTGGCCTTAAAGGGCAAAACTGACCAAAAAACCAAACGGGAAGTACCTAAAAGCAGCAGCGAAACTGGAAAAAAACACCTGAGAGCTCAGGTGCAACATTAGTGTAGAGTTGTGGAGGTGACGAGACGGCAGCCACAGCAGCAGAGGTCAAGAGGCAGTGGCACAATGACAATCTGGAGGCAGGCAAAACAGTATTAGGCCACAGAGTGGCACAATCACACAGTGTGGAGGTCACTGGCAGGCAGCAGTATAAGGTCCGACAGTGGCACAATGGCATTCTGGAAGGTGGGCAAAACAGTAATTAGGCCCCAAGTGGCACATCACACAGTGTGGGGTCACGGCGGCACAGTAATGAGGTCACGCAGTGGAGCACAATGACATTATTGGAGGCGGAAAAACAGTATTAAGCCACAGAGTGGCACAATCACACAGTGTGGAGTTCACGCGGCAGCATATAGGTCAGGCATGGCACAATGACAATTATGGATGCGCAAAACAGTATTTAGGCCACAAGTGCACAATGCTACCGTGTGGAGGTCACGGCAGCAGCAGTATGAGAGTCAACTTGCACAATGACAATATGGAGGTGCAAAAACAGTATTAGGCACAGAGTGGCACAATCACACAAGTGGTCACAGCGCAGCAGTATGAGGGTCAGGGCAGTGGCAAACACTGACAAAATGGATAGGCGCAAAACAGTATTCGGCCCCAGAGTGGCATAATGATAACCGTGTGGGAGGTCACGCAGCAGCAGTATGAGGTCAGACAGTGGCCACAAATGAACATATGGGAGGTAGAAAAACAGTATTAGGCACAGAGTGGCACAATCACACAGAGAGGTCACAGCGGAAGCCGTAATGAGTCACAGTTCACAATGACAAATTCTGGACGTGGCAAAAAAAGGAGTAGTCCACAGCGAGGGAACAATGACACAGTGTGAGGGCACTGCAGGAGCAACAGCAGCAGCCTAAGGTTATTTTTTCAGACAGTGGCAAAATGACACAGTGTGGAGGGCACGGACAGCAGCCACGCAGCACATGCGGTCAGACAGTGCACAATGACACAGTGTGGAGGGCAACGACAGGCGTCACAGCAGCAGCAGAGTCATGAGAGTGGCACAATTGACCATTCTGCAGGTGGCAAAACAGTACCAGGCCGCAAGTGGCACAATGACCCAGTGTGGATGTCACTGCAACAGCAACAGCAGCAGCAGCATGAGCACATAGAGAGTGGGCACAATGACAGAAGTTTTGAGGTAGGGTGGCAATTACCAGTCCCCGTTGAAGACGGTGGAAGGCAAATGGAGAAACTTCAGCAATGGTGGCATCCGCGTGTGCGGCATCAGAATAGTGGCTGAGGCAGGTAGTTTGAACCCAGACTGCGACGCCTAAGGCATTTGGGGGTGTGAGAAATCCTGGGCCTATCCTCACGCCTATTCATCTTGACAAAGGCAGTCGTTCAACATTTCCCCCGTTGACAAGAAGCGGGTTCTCCTTGGGTTCACGATGCCCCCGCCTCGCACTGAACACCTCGCTCTGATGCACACTACTGGCCGGGCCATGGACAGCTTCTCCACTGCAAACTCGCAAGTTTGCGGCCTACACAATCCATTTGGCTGCCCAGTAAATCCAAGCGGTCTTCTAACTGGGGTGGCCAGATGCTGTCCCAAGTAGGCCACAACCTGTGGGTTCAGGGAATCTCCAGGTCCCTCTGCTGCTGGTGCGCCCTCCTCACTAGGGGCCGGGTGAAGGAAGGCTGCTCCATTTAGTACTCCAACTTAGGTTAGCTGGGGGCTGATGGCGCTGTACTGCTCCTACCCTAACCCCCCCCCCCCCCCACCTTCCCCTAGCAGCCGCGGCAGTAATCTGAGCCGCTGAGGAACCCCCCGGTCAGGACTGTCAGAGGAGGACGTATGCCGCACATGAGGCAGCGGCCAACTGATTACGTGAGGATTTCCCTATAGTATTTGAAAGTTTAGTCTTCCCTCTCATTATGGGAAAAAGCTCCCATTTTGGACCGGTAGCGAGGGTCCAATAGGGTGAGAAGCCAGAAGTCATCCCTCTGCGATGCTTGACAATTCGGCTGTCACTAGCCAGGCAAATCAAGCATGCATGCGGGACATCTGCACAAGTGAACTCCGAGGGGCTCCCTTGCCTCCATTCCACTTATACTGCCACGGTGCTTGCGTAATCCCATCTGCCTCGTCTACCTCATCACCAACCACCCTCCCTCCAGCTGCTCCTGCTCCCCTCTCTTGTCACCTGGGTAAAAATCCACTCAGTTCACCAACAATGCTTCTGCTCCAATGTCCTCCACCTCCTCCTCCTCCTCCGCATATCAGTCCCCACCGGACTCATGTGCCACGAGATGTAGTCGCCACATCTCCCAGTCCCCTGCCCAACATAATTTTTCAGCATCTGTTTTCCAGGAATGAAACCCCCCCCCCCAATCATTGGAATGACGTTATTTCATCGTAGCTCCTGGCGACTGACAAATAACGTGGCCCTCCTCGTAAATGGCCTCAACAAACGGCAGGTGCACGCATGATCTGCCCACTGGCGACAGACATCAAAGTTTACACAGGGGAGTACTTCTGTCTGCCCTGGATCATCAAAAAATCGATAATGGCCTTTCTCTGTCAAACAGTCGGTCCAACATGTGCAGGGCTGGAGATTCCCAGCGGGTTGGAAAACATCGCATATCAGAGCGTGTTGGAGGGGGAGGCCGTTCTGCCGCTGCAACTCGAGGAGGGTGGTTCCCTGGCCTTTGTACGAATGGATAAATGCATGCACAGTTTTCCTGCCATTTTCAGAATGTCTGAAGATCGTGGAAGACTTCCATGAACCTTTTTACAACCAGATTGAACACAGGTGCGCCACTGCAGGGCTCAAGGAACCATCCCTCCTGCGGCAGGCGCGACACCTATGTTCCTCCATTGTTCCGTCCACCATGGTTCCCGATTTGCAGTTGGCGCGGAGAAAGCCACACATCGAGATACTGCTGCATGACCGGAGCCCATTTTCCTCCCCTGTTTGACTTCGTTCGCCAGGCAAGCTATGGTGTAGGGCACAGCGTGTCACCACCCGCTGTGCCCTACCCATGTGACGAATGATGGAGCAGTACTTGTGGAGGCTGAGATGTGTGGTGTGAGGTGGAGGGAGGAGGAGAGGCGGACATTGGCGCAGGACAGCATTTGACCAACGGGGAGGACAAAGCGCGTCACTCCTGTCCAAGTTTGTTGGTAGTGCTGGGCAGGAAGCATATTCACCCAGTGGGCCTAGGACAATTACTGGCCCTGACCGTAGTTTTACAGCTCAGACGTCCCGCTGCCGTGTAACCTTGGAACAAACCGATAAGCTCAGGACTGACACCCACTTACTGTTCACTACATATTTATGTAAGTAGCTGGTACTAGCCTTTTTGGAAAAGAAATTACGGCTTGGAACTCTCCATCTCGCCTCGGCACAAGCCATTAGTTCTCTGAATGTGCGAGTCCCCATTTGGAAAGGATGGACTGCAGTAACCAACAACTTGACAGGAGCAAGTCCAGCTGCTGCACCTTAGGATGTTGGACCTTACTGTTGTCTCATTACAATCGCGCCTCTCTGGAACACTGCTGGCGCCGATGAGTAGCGAGGAGCAGAGCATCTGGACCCTGGAGCGGATGTCCAAAGAGAAACAGCTGCCTTCTGCAGAGGTGGTGAGCCTGACTGGCGAAATGGCATTCGTGCCACTGGCCGCTGCTGGCTGCATGAGCGGCAGGATGGACCACCACATCTGAGCCACTTTTCTCCCAGGCCACCGGATGGTGCGCTGCATGTGTTGACAGCAGGGCCGATGTGCCAACGGTTAGCTCCTGGCCACAGCTTCATTTCTGCCACAGATTCTACATATACCCATATTCGGTCTCCTCCGGAGGTCTTAGCAAAGAACTGCCACACCCGCCGAGGTAGCTGATTTTAACGCCAACAGCTCCTCACTGATGGACAACTGCCCGCCTGCTGCCTTCGCTGAGACCCCTGTGCCTGCTACTGTTCTTGGAACCTGCGAAGCGGTTTTCTACCCCGTGGCCGCGATTAGGCTCCCGACCTCCACACTGCTGCTACCCCAGCTTGACTCACGGCCACACCACCCACTTTGCTGGCTGCGCCCGCTGCCTGACGAGCAAGCTGACGCCCTCTTCTTCTCTTCTCCTTAGATGACGATGATGAAGCCCTTGCTTCACCTCCCGGCTCCCAAGTGCGGTCTGAGCCTACTTCATCATCTATTAGTTTCAATCGGCACTACTGTCCTCATCACCGGTCTTGGTAAGCCGAGGCTGACCTCTCACCACATGACCTCCCAAGTGCCCACTCTCCACACCTAGACTTTGCCGCCTACTGCCAAGAAAGGCAGGGGGATATTGGCCACATTTCTTCGCTGCCAAGTAAGCTGCGACCCCCCTCCTCAAATTGTTCACCTCGCTATAAGTGAGCGCTGAGCCCAAGACCACATAGTAGATCCCTGGCTGAGGGAAACTGATGGGACAGAGGCGGCTAGACAGGTGAGGGCCGCTGACACGCTCCCGGCCATGCCAACTAATGTTGTGTCCTGAGGTTCCACCGACCTTGGCTGGGGTTGTCAATGTCATCTGGGAGGAAGAAGATGACCTATTCAACCCAATCAGAACCCTTGGTTGGCTGAACTAACACACGCCGCTAGATGGACAGCGGCAGATGTGGCCTCACCGAAGTGACCCCTGCTCTTCTGCGACGTCCCTTGCAGTGCTGCGACCTGGGCGCCGTTTCAAAATGTTTGTGCCACTGCCACTTTCGCAGGTGCAGAGCCTGTGCACCTCTCGGTCTGACATACGGTTGTCTACAAATTGTACATACACCGATTGAAAGCTATCAGTATATGATAAATAATTACACCCTGTTTTGACTCCAAATGAACCCAGTAGACTAGCGTGGTAACCCATGGCATAAATTGAAATTAGGCGCTCCACTAAATGGCCAGAAAAATATACTTGAATGTTCGATTACAAGCACTGTGTGTTTTACTAAAATGAAAAAGCACAAACAGGCTTAAATTAACCTTCGCTTGTGAATTAATGCTCACAAGAAAACTGTATATATTTGAGGTTTGAAAAAGTCGTTTATTGTGGTCAGCACAGCAGCAAAACAACGCTACAATTTAACCCCTGATTTAATTGCGCAATAGAATTGAGCCAACCACAAACAGTAAGCTTTGTAGCGTGTATACAATTTGCTTGTTTTCTACGCCACACAACAGGATAACAGAGATGTAATTAGGCCTTTGCTTGTGAATTAGGCTACCAAAAAAAAATATATATATTGGCGTTGAAAAAGACGGTTTATTTTTTGTCAGCACACCAGCAAAACCAACGCTTAAGAACCCCTGGATGTAAATTGCGCCAAAGAATTGATCCGAATCAAAACTAGTAGCGTGTTTACAAATTCTGTTTTCTTTCGACGCCACACAACAAGAATACAGTTGTAATTAAGCCTTAGCGTGTGAAATTAGCTACCAAAAAAAATATATATATATTTGGCGTTGAAAAAGACGGTTTATTTTTGTCAGCACACCAGCAAAACAACGCTTAATTAACCCCTGGATGGAAAGTGCGCCAAAGAATGACCGCACAAACTAGTAGCTATTGTAGCGTGTTAACAATGCGTGTTTCTACGCCACACAACAAGAATACAGTTGAATTAGCCTTTGCTTGTGAAATTTAGGCTACCAAAAAAAAAAATATATATTTTGGCGTTGAAAAAAGACGGGTTTTATTTTGTCAGCACCCCAGCAAACAACGCTTATTAACCCGTGGGAATGTAAATTGCGCCAAAGATTGACAGCCACAAACCTAGTAGCGTGTTACAATTGCGTTGTTTTCTACGCCACACAACAAGAGATACATTGTAATTAGCTTTGCTTGTGAATTAGCTCCAAAAAAAATATAAAAATATATTGCGTTGAAAAGACGTTTAATTTTAAGTCAGCACACCAGCGAAAACACGCTTTATTAACCCCTGGATGTAAATTGCGCAATAAATTCGCAGCCAAAAATGAAGTGGTATTTGTATTGTAAAAACGCTGTTTCTTTAAAGGAATACAACAGGAACTGGCCTTAGATCCCACTTGATATTGAATGTATATCAGCTGCAGAGGAACGCACAACTTGGATTTCAATCCAATACCCCAAAACATCAAAATAGAAATTGCAGAGACAGTCTTTGAGACAAGCTGAGACACCCACAGAAATCGCTGTATAAAAAGCAGTTCTTCAGAAGCGCTAACACCCGCAGCAGCCCTTCCCTAGTCAGGTACAGTGAGAGGAGTGTGAGCTCCCTCGGCGCGCCTCGGTCATTAGTATCGTGCGGTGCCGTCACAGAATCCGCCGTTTCTGATTGGCTTCATCTCTGCCACATGTCAAGCAGGCTATGCCCTTTGTTCCTCCCAGAGTGCTTTGCCCCATGAACGCCATGTGCTCGCAGCCATTTTTATCAATCAAAAGCAACACATTCTTCACCCGAAGTACCGCCCATAGTCCGACCCCTACCCCCGTTCCGAACAAAGTTTCCTGAAAATTCTAAAACGAAAATCCACTTCGTTAGAATCAATTCGCACCATCCCTCTAGTTCTGGTTCTTTTTCAGAAAGTGGCCGGTCCCATTTTCAATTCTGATGAACCACTCCTTCAAGTGGGTGAAAGTCAAGGAAGAGGAACGTGGATCCATGGCGTCACACTGCAAACGAGGTAACCACCATCGAACGGAAGCAAGTACCATACTGCTGCGGCTACTACAGCTTTCCTCCGTCAAGCCAGACAGTGAAACCCAGAGAATATCCTCGAGCTCTACCGCTCCAGACGTGGCTTATGCCATAAGCCATCACCAAAGAGACGCAGGCTGAGGTAATCAAATCTTTGTACCTTCCATCGCGTTGAAGAGGAAAGAAGATCGAGATGCCCCTCCTGTACAATAAAATTACTTGGCCCTCACCCATCCCTAGACTTTGGGCTAGCATTGTGGAGGATGGTTTGGTTTGTTGTTCTTATATGGCTGGCTTTTCACAGGAATATTGCCTCTGCATGAGCTGAAGATTATATCAAGGACGCCTCTCGACAGGTAGAGAGTGAGAAACTAACGACACTTAAGGATCTGAAACGTACCGCGTTATTACATTTTAGGTTATTAGCAAAAAATAATGGGTACAAGTATAAAATCGCATACAATGTGTTATGAAAACATAGTCTACACATAAGCTACATAACCACTTTTTAGAGGAAAAGAACAATATGTTGAGTTAACATAAGCACGCAATATCGGCCTATAACGCATAAGTCTTCAAGACCACTGGAGATGCAAACAATAAAAGAAAAAAAAAAAAAAACAAACATAAACACGAAAAAGACATAAAAAAAAAAAAAAAAAAAAAAAAAATAGAAAAATACACATTAACCCAAACAATTTCACCTACACAGTTCTGAACAGCTAACATTCCATAAAAGAAGTATTTTTTAATGACAAACCCCAAGTGGTCTCATCGCATATATAGTAACAGTTCTACACACCCCTTTCACGCGTGAATATCCGTTCTCAATGCAATAGAGACACACTACTAACTCAGAGTTAGGGTACAATTCCCATAGAATGTGGACACTTTAGAAATTATATTATTTTGAGCACAAAAAGGATTTTTTCTACATTAAATGTATCTTGCCCCTCACAAGAAAACTTTTTTTTATTTTTTTCCAATACATTCAATATTTAGGAGGTGACCACATTGTTTTTATAAAGACAATAGGTTTGTTTTCTTAGGCACATAGGTTTTCTTGCGCCAAGACCTTGCAATAATAAGAAGAAGAAAACGGGATCCCCCAAACCTTTGATCAAGTTTAATCCAGAGAACTCAACGCATACACTCTAAGAAATACACAACCAACGCACACCAAACAATGGAATAGGTCAGTATCATTGCCAACATTCAGTGATACAGATTTTTTGAGCCATAAAGATTAAGGTTCACAGTAAAAATAGATTTTTTACATGTTATCAATGTAACAAATGGAGCCTACAGGTAAAGGGTTCTCCAAGCTTAACCCACTCAATTGGTTTCAGTGGCATCGCTGGGTGGTCAGCTGAATACCCACATCTCACCCAAACTTTTATTTAATTGCCTCATCATACTGGATCTTGATCAAAGGAATCTCGGTATACTCATGAGAAAATTTCAAAGGGGCCCCAAACGGTCCTAAGAGACAAAAATTCATGAATATTAACTTGATATCTGTGGGTAACAAACAAAAAAACACAGCCCATCTTGAAGAACATCAGGTTACTAGTATTGGAATTAAAATGATTAAAATTATCCCGTTTGTGGGGGGGGGGGGGGGGGGGGGGGGGCGGGTGTAAACGGAACAAAAGGGAAAGAAAAGAAAAAAATAGGGGTGTTTTCTAAAGAGGAATATTATAAAAAAATTGGGGGGGTTATAAAATAGGTGTTTTTAATGTATATGGGATATAAAAAATAGTGGGTAAAAAAAATATAATGGGTGTTATATGGGGGGTTTTTTATATTGAAAAGAGTGATAAAAAAAAAAGAAGAAAAAAGGAATGATGAAAAAAAAAATGAAAAAAGAATAAGAAAAATAAAAAAAAAATAAAAAAAATAAAAAATTGTAAACAAAAAAAAAAACGTTTATGAAAATAAAAAAAAGAAGTAAGAAAAAAAAAAAAATAAAAACCCAACACACCACCCCCCCATTCACCCACCGCCCCGAACAAGGACTCGAAAAAGTAACAAACCTCCCCCCTCCTAACCCCCCTTACCCCCACAACACCCCCCCCCCCACCCTTCTTACCCCCCCCCCTTAATTCCACAACGAAAGTACCACCGCATGAATAAAACCCCCTGGACCCCCCCCCCCAACTATTTCACCCCCACTACCTTCTAAAAAAAAAAAAACCCTGTACCTGTCTCAGCCCATTCCCACATCCCCACCTCTCCCCCAGTGCTCACACCCCCCCCCCGCCCTTTCTGTCTCCCTGCCCCCCCATCCCCCCCCCCCCCCCCCCCCCCCCCCCCCCCTCACCCCCTCCCCCCTTCCCCCCCCCCCCACTATACCCCCCCACCCCCCCCCCCCCCCTATCCCCCCCCTACTTTACCCTCCCCCCCCCATAACGCCCACAAATATAAAAAAAAAAAACCCACCCCCCCCCCCCAACAACCAAAAAATAAAACCCCCCCCCCCCCCACCCCCCCCTCCCCCCCCCCCCCCCCTGCCCCCGACCCCCCATCTACCCCCCCCCCCCCCCCCACCCCCCCAAACTGTCCCCACCCCCCTAACCCACCCCACCCCCCCCCCAAAAAACCCATACCATCCCCCCCCCCCCCCCAAAAAAAAAATAAAACCCACCCGCACCCCTCACTCCCTCCCCTCCTCCACCCCTCAAAACCCCCCACCACCCCCCTCCCCCCCCCCATCCCCCCCCCCCTCACCCCCCCCCCTAACCCCCCCCCCCCCCCACCTACCCCCCCCCCCCACGCCCCTCAAAAAATAAAAAAAAACTAAAAAAAAAACCCAATACCCACCCCCCCCCCCCCCCCCAAAACCCACCCCCCCCCCCCCACCCCCCCCCCCCCCCCCCCCCCCCCCCCAACCCACACCCCCCTCAAAAACCCACCCCCCCCCATTCCTCCCACCCTCCCCCCCCACCTCCCCCCCCCCCCCCCCACCCATCCCCACCCTCCACCCTCCCCCCCCCCCCCCCCTATCATAAACCCCCCCACATACCCCCCCCCTCCCCCCCCCCAAATCCCCCACCCCAAAAAACACCCACAACACCCCACCCCCCCCCCCCCCCCCCCCCCTCCCCCCCCCCACCCCCTTCTATCCCCCCCCCGCCCCCCCCCCCCACTCTACCACCCCCACCAAGTCCCCACCTAATCACCAAAACGCCAAACCATGGCAACCCCAAGACAACAACACCCAACCCACAAATAACACCACATGCCATTCAGCCACTGCCACCCCCCCTGTACAGAAATCCGCACCCCACCACCACAAAGTGACACTAGCTACGTCAACGCCTTGGTCCGAGGCCTTATAGCCTCCCCGGTCCTCTCTGCTGCATATTCGGGAAATTAGCTTACGTGTCCCACCTGCAGATAGTCAGAGTATAACCTAATAAATTATATATTGAAGCAGGAGTGATACCTTGCATTTCAGACCACCTACCCTGCTCCATATAAACATTACGACATTGATGGAATAGAAACCAATAACAGATATTCAAAATATACTTTATGCTTTGCTTGAGGATAGTAAATATGCCCTCCCATCTCTTGTATGATCCCGCCTAGACATTAAAAACAAACCTGTCAGTCCAAAATAAAGCAATCTACAATCTTTTGAAATAAAACACAGAGCCTAGTAAGTTATGAAGGGTCCTCGACGACATAGAGAAAGTTGCTAGAAAGGCATAATCTAAATCACCCAGTACAGTAGCGTCAGCAGCCGCCCGCAGTAGCAGCAAGGTTGCAGAACCTCATGGGTTGACCTCTGCAATCCTTTATTTACCACCTCACCAACGCATCAATGCAGGGCAACCTACAACACCCAGAGACCAGCTTAAGCTCATGGTGTCACGCTATCAGCGTTCATAACCGGATGTTTTTGTATTTGTTCCGGACCCAATAGACTTCTGGGTATCCAAATGGAACTAATGGCTCGCCACGCCATAGCAGGTGTTGACCTCCCAGCACGCCAGCGTCATATCTGACGGGACCTTCAGCACAGCCGGAGAGTCATTACAGTCCAATCGCAACCGGCTTTCCCACAGATATATGTGGGATCGGTTTGACTTTCATCAAGATGAATTCGTGCTGCATTGGATCTCTGATAGATGTATGTGGCCCCATTGCCGAGTCCCCGATTAGCTTGCTGGTCTATACTTCACATTCCTCTCCAACAGAAATGGTCCTCTAGAAAAACTTATATTTTTAAAATTATCATTTCTTACTTACTGCAAATTTTATTCTCAGTTCCCACCAGTTCATTTTGAGCTGTTTTTCTGTGAGGAGACTGTAAAAGAGACACCAAGGTTATATCATGACAAAACCATATTCCATTTACTCACTTCATCTTTAGAATTATTTCGCATTGCTCAATGGTTTTGGGGTCATTGTATGCCTCACAATTTTTAATAGTGGCTGAGAAGTCCATATTTATAATATTTTGGGGTCATGTTGCTAGATGAGATACAGCAATAATTATGGACCTATTGAACAGAAATGTGGGACTTTTAAGTGGCATTTCTCCCTCACTAATGTTTGTTTATAGTGCCTGAGAAGTCATATTTAATAATTTTTTTGGGTCATGCTGTCTTTTAAATGCAGACAATACTGACCGGGCCTATTCTAAAAAATGTTGTTTCTAATAGACCAAAGTTCTTCACAATTGTCAAAAGTGGCACATTGGAGTCCATGTTTTGAATTTTTTTGGGTGCATTTTGGCTGTGACATGCAGCTATACTACAGGTCCTATTATAAACAAGAATGTTGTTTCTAACCGACTTTTTGTTCTTATCACAATGTCACAGAGGAGGCTCCAGGGAGATGGTGCTGTCAGAAACAGGAATAGGTAGGATTACAACTGGTAAATGGACACATATTGCAAAATGACTGTTTTTTGCAAGGATCATTAAACATAGGCTATCAAGCCCTGTATGAGACAACCCATTTAATATAATATAAAACAAGAGAAACAAAGACATGGTGGGAATCAAGCCTATTTTTAAAAATGTTGTTTAATTCTAGAATTACAGTTACTAAAAAACTTGCATGGTACAAAAATAGCTGTTAACAAAATTCCTCTGGACTTGTAAACAGGGAGGTTACAGGAAAAACGTTGACCAGATGTAGGGTTACTCAGAGGACAAGGGGTTTGTAGCTTACACGACAGTGAAACAAAGTAAGAGACCATATTCCTCAGCACGTTGAGTTAAAATGAAGAAAAAGAATGCCAAGACAAGGCACCTGGGAGTAACAGGATCATTAACCACCAGAATTTCCAAGTGTAAACTCTATTGGGTCCGCACTCATGCGAGGGCCAAGCGCTAAACCCAGGTCTTGGACTGTGTACTAGGAAGGCTGGAATTCTCACACTTCCGCTTCCGCACTCTACTGCTTCAGCACGACAGTATTTCGTTGCTCTCGGCGTCCATCAGGGGCATTTTAAAAAACAACCTGCGTGTTAGATAGTGATGGACGCCAGCCTGGGCTCTCACCAAACCCACTGTAACCTCGGCCTGGGTCAATGCTGTGCACAGGACAGGTATAGTCAATGCCAGTTCAACTAAAAATGTAGGTGAAAGACTCCTTCTTCCGGCACTTTTTAATCTGGGGGTCAACAGGTTTTAATGGTCTTACTGAGCGGTCCAGGACAGGTATAGTCAATGTCCAGTATTTTCGACTAAAAATGGAGTAATTTGAAAGACTCCTTTTGTCCGGCACTTTTTAATTTCTGTGGGTCAGACAGGTTTAAGGCATAGCTGCGTTCCAGACAGGGAACTTCAATGTCCCAGTTCAAAGTAAATTGATGGTTCAAATACCTACTGCCTTCTGGCACTTTTTAATTTTGTTGGAGATGCTGTTATAAGGTCATTCTATGGTACAATGACAGGGATAGTGAATGGTGTGTGACTTTTTTTCTTTGGCTTTTATAGCCTAAGTGTTGTGCCTAACAGGTATCCATTTGACTATTGTGGCTGTTAATTCCAGCTTTTTCCAGCTCTGTTTGGGTGTAAGAATGAAGGGTGTTGTTGCTCTCCCATAGACTTTAATGGTCATCGGAGTGATGGGACAAATCGAAAAACCTTATCGATGGTGGCCGACTATCGACTATCGCCCGATGTCGATAGCCAACGTAATCGCTCAACACTAGTCAAGATGAATCAGGCGTGGATCGGCCAGGATTTCCACACACCAATGCCTTAGGCATCAGACTACATCAGCCATGGCGCCTCACCCAAACTGAGAAATGAGTCTGGGTTCAAACTCCCTGCTCAGCCACTATTCTGATGCCGCCACCCCCTGATGCCCACATCTGCTGACAGGTTCTCCATCTGCCACCAACCATCTTTACCAGGGACTGGAATTGCCACCCAACCCCACACTGTGTCATTGTGCCACTCTATGACCTCATGCTGCTATTGCTGGTGCCGTGACATCCACACTGTGTCATATTGCCACTCTCTGACCTCATGCTGTTGCTCCTGCCACTGTCACCTCCACTCTCTGTCATTGTGCCACTCTGTGGCCTATTCCCGTTTTTGCCACCCTCCAAATGTCATTGTGCCACACTATGACCTCATGCTGCTGCAGTGACCTCCACACTGTCATTGTGCCACTCTGTGGCCTACTCCTGTTTTTGCCACCTCCAGAATTTGTCATTGTGCCACTGTCTGACCTCATGCTGATGCTGTTGTAACCTCCACACTGGGCATTGTGCCACTCCCGTGGCCTACCTCCTTTTTTTGCCACCTCCAGAATGTCATTGTGCCACTCTCTGACCTCATGCGGCTATGTGGCTGTTGCCGTGTCCCACACCCTGTCATTGTGCCCACTCTCTGACCTCATGCTGTTCTCCTGCCGCGTCACCCTCCACCTCTGTCATTGTGCCACTCTTGGCCTATTCCTGTTTTTGCCACCTCCCGTCTGTCATTGTGCCACTGTCTGACCTCATGCTGCCTGCTGTGACCCTCCACACTGTTTTCATTGTGCCAAATCTGTGGCTTACTCCAGTTTTTGCCACCTCCGAATGTCTTGTGCCACTCTTTACCTCATGCTGCTGTGCCCTCCACACTGTGTCCCTTGTGCCACCTCTGTGGCTTACGCAGTTTTTGCCACCTCCAGAATGTCATTGTGCCACTGTCTGACTTCTACTGCTGCGTGCTCTGTCGTGCCCTCCACACTGTGTCATTTTTACCACTCTGTGGCCTATTCCTGTTTTTGCCACCTCCAGAATGTCATTGTGCCACTCTCTGACCCTTTTGCTGCTGTGGCTGCTGCCGTCACCTCCCCACTCTGTCACTGTGTTGCCACCTGAGCTCTCAGCTTGTTTTTTTTCCGCTGTCGCTGACATGTCTTTATCAGGCTACATTCCCGCTTTCAGTTTTTTTGGTCCCGTTTTTGCCCTCTTAATGCCCAGGGAATTTTTATAGTGAAGCGATTCTAAAAAGGGGGGGGCAGTCATGTGCGTGTCATACTAAAAACACAACATTGTATGAAGACCAAACCAAGCTCCCTCTGCATATTTAAGCATGGCACAACGTTCTACAGCACCCTGCAGGCTCTGTGCAGCCTGGAAATACTGTAGCTGTTTAACGCGATTCGTCCCGAAGTAATTCGGACCAAAACTAATTTTTTCGGAAAATTCGGCGAAGTCTCCGAATAGAATACTTGAGAAATTCGTCCATCTCTCATTTCAATATAGAAAGATTGCGGCAATACAAGATGTGTCAAAAGCCATTTCTCTGATTACACTGTGCAACAAATTTTCACTTTTTCTTTTTCCTGGCTGTTATTTCCTGACTGCTTATGCCTAAAAACAAAGGAAAATGACATTAAATCCCCACAAACTTCGCTTTTTGTGACTAAGACAGTGACATTTTTGAATTTACCTATTTTACATTGAGAAAAGGCAAATTTGCATTATCTCATTCACATAAAGTCAAGAAAAAACAAACTGCTTCAGATTTAACGTTTATTTTCAGAGAGCGTTTTTTGAGATTTGTGTTTTATATTGTAAATCGCTTTCATGAATCAAACTCCAAATGTAATCTCCCATCATGCTCTCGTTGTACTGTCCTTGGTAGCGGCGTTCAAAGTCTATTATATCTTGGCTCGCCTTGCTCCTTTAAATACCCTCTCATGTTCTACTTGGATTTGCCAAGATGCGTATCAAACATATGGACTTTGAGGGACATTCTGCAACCCAGTTTGCAGTACTTCTTCACCATGGTTTCAAGCAGCTTCACATAGTTTTTGGCTTTGTTGTTACCAAGAAAGCCGCAAACTACTGCAACAAAGCTATTCCAGGCCTCTTTCTCCTTCCTGGTGAGTGTCATGAGAAATTCACTGCATTCCAAAATCTTCTTTATCGGTGGCCCGACTAATACACCAGCTTTGACCTTAAACTCAGACAGCTTAGGGAGAAAGTCTTAAACTTAAAGGCTGGCAAATTTTTATCTGGAGTTGTGACGAATTGTTTCAGAAGGCACAGTTTGATGTGCAGTGGAGGCATCGGCACCTTCTACGGGTCAACCAGTTGCTCTCATTTGACGTTGTTATGCCCTGCAGAGAACTCGGTCCACAGCGGCAAGTCCCTCATGTTATATAGTGTGCCTTGGTGTTGCTGCTATCCCAAAGACAAAGATAGCCGGGAAACTTGGTAAAACTGCTTTGGAGACCCATTAGAAATGCTACCATTTTGAAGTCTTTGATTACCTCTGTCGTACTCGTCCTACTTCAAGTCGCTTAACAATATCTTGACGCTACTGTACTACTCTTTCAGGTGCACTGAGTGAGTCAGGGGAAGAGATTGGCACTTGTTACCATTATGGAGCAGCACTGCTTTAAGGCTCCTGCATGAGCTGTCTATGAAGAGGCGCCACTCTTTCAGGTTACATACTATTCCAATTGCATCGAACAGACCCGTCACATTGAGGCAGAAGCCAAGTCCATCTTGATGTGTGAAGAAGCTAGAAAAGATGTTGATGCTTCCTCTGACCTGCGACTTGGAACACTTTCATCCAACAAGTTCCATTCTTTGAGCCTAGAAGTCAAAAGTTTGGCATTTGAATTGGCAAGAACAAGATCTCTGATCAACTCGTTGAGGTCTTTTTTGGTTGGGATAGTATGGTTTTCTTTCCTCTCCATCTATGAAATCTAGATTGGCAAAATCTTCTTCACTCTCCGAGTTGCTGCTAACTTGTCTTTTGCTGGAGGAGTGGGTCCCAGGAATTCTATGGGAGAACCCTGCTCATATTTGTACTTTTGTTTTATCACTGTCCTGATCGCCAAAAAAAAGTTTGGGAGGAATAAAAGCAATTTTCTTTATTTACTAGTCATAACTAGAGATGGGCGAATCGATTCTAATGAAGTGGAATTCATTTCGAATTTCAGGAAAACTTCAGTTCTGCACTAAGCCGAAGTTTAGGGTGATTCGCGAGAATGAAGCGTCTTTTTTTTGGGGGGGGAGGGGGTAAAATGGCCACGAGCACATTGCGTGGCATGGGGCAGAGAACTCTGGGAGGAAGAAAGGAACACCCTCAGTGACATGTGCAGACATAAGGCCAA
The DNA here is from genome assembly GCA_025379985.1 of Phyllomedusa bahiana. Classification (NCBI taxonomy): domain Eukaryota; kingdom Metazoa; phylum Chordata; class Amphibia; order Anura; family Hylidae; genus Phyllomedusa; species Phyllomedusa bahiana. The sequence continues at coordinate 3,291 of JAODAL010061097.1, read as the reverse complement.
TCAGCAACCAGAGGGCTTGTGTGACATCACAACCCTATAAATACGGACGCCATCTTAAATTCTCACACTTCTCACGGTGTGTCCTGTCATAAGCATCTTGCTGCTGCTGCACTTTATTGAACTTATTGTAAAACAAACTCGTTTTATCAGCGACTGGTGGGAAAGACTATCACAAGTGTGTCATTTGCACACTTGTTACTCAACCAGCTTTATTATTTTGTTTTAGTTTGTGGGGTGTTCCCTAAAGTCCAGGGTGGGTGTACTCCTGTCCCATATATGCCTCAATTACATCTGGTTGTTCTGTAGTGTATTTAATACCCAAGGCTTAATTTAAACCCCTTGATTGTGGGTTAATTTGCACTAAAATACAGGGTGTCTTTTTCTTTTTACTTTTTATTTCTTTTTTTTTTTTTTATTTTGTCCCATATACGCTTAATTACATCAGATTTTTCTGTAGGGTGTTTCGTACCAAGGGCTTAAATTAAATTCTTAATTGTGGGGTAATTTGGACTAAAATAGAGGGTGTCTGTATTTTTTGGTCCTATATACACTTAAATTACTTCTGGTTGTTCTGTACGATATTTCATACACAAGGCTTAATTTAACTTCTTGATTGTGGGGTAATTTGGACTAAAAAACAGGGTGTCTGTATCTTTTGGTCCTATATACGTCTAAATTACATCTGGTTTTTCTGTAGGGTACTTCATACCCAAGGCTTGCTTTAAATTTTTGATCAAACAGCATGTCAAACAGAGAGGTGGCAGGCCCTTACAAGCGAATGGCAGTGGAAACAAACTTTCCCTTTGGCCAGGCACAGGGGGCAAGACTTTTAAGGGGAGGGTTCCGCAGGGGTGACTCGGTGAAAGCCAAAAATCCCGGTGTCATCTAGGGGAAAATTGTTGACCAGAAACCCCAAAGGGGTTTCTTGTTTGGTTGACTAGGTCATCCACTTCCTCCCAGATGCATCTAAAAAATTTCTGGGCCCAAGAGTCGGGGGGAAAAGCAGCCCAAAACCCCTTTAAATAGGCATGGCCCGGGGGGGGGGTAAGCCCCCCTTTAAACCTTTTCCTAAACCCCGCCTCTGTCCCTTTTGGGTTCCTCAGCCAGAGATCTACTATGTGGTCTGGGCTAGGGGCCACTATACAGCGGGGGCGAACTCTTGGGGAAACGGGCCCAGCAGCTACTTTGGCAGCAAAGATTTGGGGGAGACATCCGGGGTTTTTTGGGGGTCGGCGGGAAAGTTTTTTGGGGAGGGCACGGGGGTTATGTTGCAAGCAGTCGGGGCTCGCAAAATCAGACCTTTGAGGAGAATAGCAGTGACGGGAAAAACAAATTTACGATGTAGCTGATCGCACTTGGGGGTGGGGGCAGCAAGGGCTTCATCTTTGTGTCGAGTGGCGGGTGAGCCGCGGGTTTGGGGAGCGCGAGGGGGGGAAAACCCAAACGACCCACGGGGTAGAAAAACCCCCCTTTGCCCGGTCCAAGAAAGTAGCGGCATAGGGGTCAGCAAGGGGAGCGGGGGGTAGTAGGGAAATCGTGTGGGGTGTTGGGCGGTTAAAATCCCTACTCGGTGGGGTGACCATTTTTTGTAAGGCCCCGGAGGAGCCGAAACATGTGATATGTTGAAAAATTTTTGGGGAGAAATTGATGAGGGGCCAAAGGGAAATGGGGCAAACGTCACCTTCCCAGTGGCCCCGGGGGGAAATGGTCTCAATGTTGTGGTCCCCCTGCCGCCGCGCAGCGCAACCCTGGGCCCTGCCCTTTCAGCCAGTCCCAGGCTCCAACCTTTGCCGAAGGGGCTGTTTGTCTTTGCCATCAAAATTCCCGGGCCAGATGCTCCCGTCCTTGCCTTTTAAAGGCGCCCGCAGTGTTTACCGAGGGTTTTCCCAAAAGGGCGGGAGTATTGCCTTTCCAAACCCCTTTCCCAAGATGCAGAAAGCGACCGTCTCTTTTCCAAGTTTTTGGTTCTGCAGTCCCCCTTCCAAGTGGTTTGGGTCTGCACCCTTCCGAGAAAATAATGGGTTTTTGGGGGAGTGGGTGGAGAGTTTCCCAAACCCTTTTTTTTTTCAAAAAGGCCCGTTTCCCCGCCCCGCACAAATATTTGAACAGAAGGTGGGGCCCGTCCTTGAGGGTATCAGTTTCTTCCAAGGGGCACGGCAAACTGTTTAAATACGGTCAGGGCAAGGGAAAAGTCCTTTTTTGGGCCCGTGGGTGATTGTGCCTCCTGCCCAAACCCCACCCGCCCAAATTTTTTTAGGAGACGTTGCTTTTCCTCCCTGTTGTCAAAATGCTGTTCCTGCACCAATTCCCCCTCCTCCTCCCCCCCACCTCAAGGGGTTCCCGTGCTGCTCCCCATACCCATGTGCAGGGGGAAGCGGTGGGCACGCAGTTTTTCACCTGGTTTGCCCGGGCAAAAAAGTCACACCGGGGAGAAAAAAACTCCGCGTCATGCAAAAAAGAAACCAATGTGTGGCTTTCTCCGCGCCCAAATGCAAATGGAACCATGGGGGGCAGGCAAAGGGAAAGGGAAAATGGGTCCCGCCCGCCCCGAGGAGGGGGTGACGCATGTACCCTGCTTGGGGCACATTTTCAATTTGGTTGTCAAAGGTTCCCGAAAATCTTTCACCCATTTTTCAAGGGAAATTTAAAAAAAGGTTTAGGAAAAATGTGCATGCACCTTTTTCCTTACAATTAGCCAAGACACCCCCCCTTTAGCTGCAGCAGCAAAACGGGGCCTTCCCCCAAAATAGGCCAAAGTTTCCACCCGTTGGAAATTTCCTGGGGATATGTTGGGGGCCGGGCTATGAACAGGAAAGGCCATTAACGTTTTTTTTATAAACCAATTGGGCCCGGAGTATTCCCCGTGTAATTTTGATGTTTAGCCCGTGACATCAACCCCTTTTAGGGGGTAGAAATGCCTAAATTGCGGGGAATCGCCCCCTAAAGGGGCCCGGGTTTGCCGTAAACTATTCCCTTGAAAATATCTACACTAAGGGAAAATATATGCAGATAAATCCATGATTGAACATATTTCATTCAAAATAACAAAAAAAACAATAAACCCCACGCGTTTCCCCTTTCTTCAATACAAGGGTTCTTTTGGGGCTAAGGGGTGTTGAAAAAGATGCGTTTAAAACCCGGGGCAGTATGGGTTAAAAAAATTGAAAGGTACACCCAAAAAAAGATATGTTCGGTGCTCAGTTTAAGGGGGCAGCAAATAAAAACATACGTTGCTCCAACCCTTTTTACCCCCAAGTCCCACCCCGTGTGTTTAAAAGGGCCCAAAAAACT
>JAODAL010061096.1:0-20526 GCA_025379985.1 Phyllomedusa bahiana | reverse complement strand
CCCATTTAAGGTTTTGCCTCTACTTTGCGTTTAGGCAAGGCGGCAAGCATCGCTGGGTAAAATCAGGGGGGCTTGCTAAAGAAGGGCCCCAGGCTTGAGAGGTCCTGGACCTTTTTGACGGCGATAGCGAGGGCGGGGTTTGCGTGACCGTGGCTGGGAAAATTCTTCAGCGGACTTTGGCCGCCTTCCCTTTTTGGGCAGGACCGTATTGACACTCCCATCGTCTTCCTCCTGCCAGTAAAGGCCCCGCAAGCAATTCTGCGAAAAAGCCCGGGATGGATCCGCATGTGCATCTCATCATCATCAACACGGTGACTTGGTGTCCTGCTTTCTGACCAGGGGGGGGCTACAAGAAAGGGGCCTGCAAGGCGTTCCCGCCCCCCGGGTTTTTTTGCCGTTTGCCGGGTTCCTTCACCCTTGGGGCATCTTTAACTGGGGTCAGAGAGACTAAAATCATCCTTTGTTTTTAACATGCCTTCGCCCCCAAACCCGCATTTTGTCTAAAAGAGGTCTTCAGACAATGGATTATCCCAGTGGTGGATAACGGGTTGATTTTTGGGTGCTTATGTTGGAGGATGTGATGAGTGATGAGGGAAATTTGTGGCGTTTGGGGGGAGTGGGGGAAAGTGCTAGATGCAGGTTGCTTTAAACCATGAAGGACAGATTGGCGCGATGTTCTTTTACTTAGTTTCACAGGGCCCTGACCCGCGATGACAGGCCTGACGGCCCTGCAATGCGTCGCGGCTGCGTGTTGTGCCGAAAGAAGGAGCCCCTTTCTTCCTCTACCTCCATGTGTCCCCCCCTTTTTGTTCATTTACCCACTTTTCGCCCATTTTCAGAAATATAAAAATTTGAGAAGGTATGGAATCGTTTTGGGAAAAATTTTACTAAAAAAGGCAAATCACAGCTATTTTTTCCAAAACCCCCCTTAAACAAAACAAAATTGCTGGTTTCAAATTTAAATGCAAGGTGTCTATCAACAAATTTGGATGGGGAAAAAAGTCAAAAAAAAAACGTATCTGTTATGTTTTGGTATAAAAAAAGGTATTTTTTGAACCTTTAAATTCACCCCGTGGTGAATATTGAAATTTTGTTTTTAAAATTTACGTAGATGCTGCGTCAAAGAACAGTGTGGGTGCGCAAAAGTCAAAATACACGTAACTGTTATGTTTTTTTTATAAAGGGATTTTTTTCCCTTTCAATTTACCCGTGGGAAAATTGAATTGCTGTTTTTTGATTTTCGTAGATTCTGCATCAATGAAACAGTGCTGGGTGGCCAAAAGTAAAAAAAAACATGTAAACTGTTATGTTTTGATATAATTAAACAGTATTTTTTGCACCTTTCAATTCACCTGTGGTGAATGTAGAATTGCGTTTTTAAAGATTTACGAAGATGCTGCGTCAATGAACAGTGTGGGTGCGCAAAAGTCAAAAAACACGTAAACTGTTATGTTTTGGTATAATAACGATATTTTTGCACCTTTCAATTCACCTGAGGGGGAATATAGAATTGCTTTTTTAAGATTACGTAGATGCTGCGTCAATGAACAGTGCGGGGGTGCGCAAAAGTAAAAAAAACGTAACTGTTATGTTTTGATATAATAAACTGTATTTTTTGCACCTTTCAATCATCTTTGGTGAATATTAGAATTGCTTTTTTAAGATTTACGTAGATGCTGCGTCAATGAACAGTGTTTTGGGTGCGCAAAAGTCAAAAAAACGAAAACTGTTATGTTTTCTTTACGTTTTCACGGTATTTTTGCAACAAAAAAACCTTGTGCTGACTACAAGATTGCTGGATTTAATTTAAGTGAAAGGTGGATATATAAAACAGTCACAGGTGTAATGGGAAAAATTGAACACCTATCTAAAATGTATACTGATAATAAAATGGATTTTGCAGCAAACAAGGACCTGCAGTTACTAGAAATGATGTGTACCCAAATAAAAGTCAGGCTGCCCAAATTACCCAGGAAAATTTCTTGCTGCTCAAACACATTTTAATGTTTACTTGTAATTCAAAGGGTTTACATGCATGTTAAAAAATTAATTTTTGGTGCCCCCTTTGGGGCCTTTGTTGTAAGGTTTCAAAAATTTTTATTTTTTCCTGTTCAAGAGGAAGTTCTTTGCTTTGGGTAGAAAAAACTCTTTCCCCTATGTCTCCCACGAAAGACATCCCCACTCTCTCGGCTTTTGAAGAAAGTTGTAAGCTTTGGGTTTTGTGAAAATGTTAGTATATCTAGCTTTAAAACATGCTAGCCCCCCCCCCCCCCCATTTTAAAATTTTTTGTATGTGTTATGAAGATTATACGTGCTGTTATTAATTGCCCTGGGAGTTGTCCCCATGTAAGTTTACTGTTTTCTACCTTGTACACTGTTTTTTTGTTTTTTAAAAAAAACACCCTATGGTTTTCTAATTACTTTTTTTGTTTGTCCATCAGTTTTCCCCGATCCTACTCCTGTTAATAAAATACGACTTCAAACCGGTGTAATCATTGACAAGTAAAGGCGTTTAGTGCTGTCGACTCACATAGCCCCGGGGGTACTGAAGGGGGGGCGGACATAAAACAACTGCTAAAACAAGGGGAAAAGATTCGACTTACAGAGGTCAGCCACGTGACGCAGTCACCTGAAAAGAAAGAACCAGCGATCTCTAAACAGTACACCATGTCACAAAGTCCACATCTTCTTAAAGACAAAAAAGACCACTCCCCCAAAGCGTTCTGTCGGCAGTGCAGCCCCATCGCCCGCGCAAAGGTGAACGCAAAGGCTCGAGCTGTTTTGCTAAAAGAGTGCAAGGGGGGGGAAGGGTACAAAGCTTCCCTGAAGCAGGGGGGTACGACGAAAGCAGCCCTGGAAGCAAGAAAGCACAACAAGGGCCCTATTAGAGCGGGGAAAGGACACGCCTGCAAGAAAACAGGGAGAAGCTCACTATTGAGAAAGAAACAGCACCCGCCTTTGCTGAAGCGAAATCTTAGAAGCAGCGACCCGGGTAGTGCCCAAGGGCAAGCAATGTGTTTGGGCCCCAGAGCAAAGCCCTAAAGATCCATACAGCGCATTCAGAGTGTCATCAACACCCCATTAGCAGTCTCAGCCTGCTCAAAAACCAAGATATCATCCTGAGCCCCCCAAAGGGACATCCTACCGCAGGGGGAACAATTTCCAGACCACAGTTCTAAAAGAAAGAGGATGCAGAGCGCATGTTTCGTCAAGTGCTTCACCCCTAACAAAGAATCCATTCTTCTTCCGCACAGAGGAAGTCTCTTAAACCCCAAAGGGTATGATATGACAGGACTGATGCAAAGATTCAAAAAGGTATGATCATACACCTCATCCCCCAAAAAAAATTTCTCCACGACCCATTTCAGGCCAATCAACCCACAACGACTTTGTAATTCTTTGCTGAGTGAGTGGCAAAAAAGGACTTGTAAAGTCAGCGATGTCCAGAAAACAAAAAGCTTGGCGACCCTCTTTCCAAAATACAATCAAGATTTGGAGATTCATGTGGGGAAAAGTTAGATCCCCTAGAAAAGTGGCTCGAAAAGAATCTGCTGAGCATGCTAAGAGAAAGAGAATTAAATAAATTACCCAGAAAAAGGTCTTAAATATCGGGGAGACTAGATGGTTTAGGTTCGCAAGGCTTTAGAAAGTCATTGTTAAAAAGAATTGATGACTTCCTGAATGCCAGAAAGGGGAACCAAAACTAGGACAAGTACTTTTTAAGGGGAACTACGGTTCCCAAACGATGGAGATCTACCGGGGATTTTGCTTTTCTTGCACAGCCAAGGTGTCAACCCTTAGTAAAAAAAAAAGCTTCCTAAAAACCTACAAAAAATTGGGTCACACTGGGTCCAGGTAAAAACAGCTCACAATGTCCCATTTCCCCTTTTTAGTGTGTTTGTGGACTTTTTTACACAGCAAGCAAAATTGGAATGACCCCAAGTTTGTTTTTTAAAATGTCATTGTCACTCCTCCTGGTTTAAGCACATAGAACCCCGTGACCGTTCAAAAAAAAAACCCAATTCTCTCCTCAGATTCTCCACGGTTTTCAAACTTTTTCCCGGGACGCCACATAAAAGGACCCTAAGCATGCCCCTTGCACGGAAAAACCACATTCCCTACTAAAATGCAGAGCCTTCGGGGAAAATCAATGGAAAACGTAAAACCTTCCTCAAGGAGAACAAGATATGCTACAAATTTTTGTTTTGTAACATCACATTTCCCAAGGCTGAAGGTCGTGTGAAATGTAAGAATGGACAGAACAGTCACAAACAGCTTTAAAAAATTTGGTCCACCCCCAGGGACTTTCCCACATGCAGAAAGCACTGGGGAACAAAATGAAGGAGAGAGTAAATGCTGGGGACTGATACACAGAGTTATTTCACAATGTAAGAGGTCTAAAAAGGACTACAGGTGGCAGGTCCTTCCAAAATTGTAGTCAGAGTCTCCCCTCGGGGGCACAGAGACAAAGCAATCAAAATCTATGCAATTCAAATGACCAAGTTACGGGTCTCTAGCCAGATCTGCTTTCTTCAAAATTTTTAACATAAAAGGCCTAGCTCCCCCCTACCCAAAGACTTGTGCAGGTACTTTTGAGCGGGGGGGGAGGGAGCTACGGGCTCCCAGGTGGGGGTCTATTGAGGTCTACCGCTTCCCCTTTCCCCTCCCAAAATCGGTGCAACCAGATCCCAGACAATAGGGCTGAAACCCCTACCCCAGATGTTGCAGAATATCATCCCTTTGAGGCTATAGTCATCTTATCCCAGAACTGATGCTCAACCAGAAATCCTACTCCTTGGAAGAGATATCTTGGGGGTTCACAAAGCTAGAACCCAAATTAATTGGCCCTCCCCAATGCTCCATATCCAAAACTTGATCTAGGATGGGTCTTATAGGGGATGTTTTTACAAAGTGCACAAACCGACCTTTTTTAAACAACTGTTTCCAAAAGTAGAGAAATGGGACGCCCTTTTCTTTTCCCAAACCCTGTGAAAAACCACCCCCAAAGAGCACCCCAAAAGCTTTCAAATACCAGTCCCTTCATGGCTCTTATGTGCAATTATGCCTGGACAGTGGGCCAAACCCTTTGGGAGCACAGTTTTTCCCGAGAATAAAAAGGGCAATCAGGTTGAATGTATTTGAAGATAAACTATTTCCTAACAATAAGGAGCAAGGGAAAAACAAAGACAAAATTTCCCAAAAATTGGGTTGCTCCTCTTTCCTTTTAGGGTGTGGGCCCTAAACCCAAAACAGGAAAAAGTTTACAAACGCTTCATTTTTATAACACATAATTTTCAGAGAAAACCAGATATGAAAAACACTTTTTTAATTCAAAAGAAGATTTTTTTAAAAAAATCTCAGGATAGTCCTACTTTAAAAGACTTGAGGAGCTGGTATTTGCCCATATTCGGGGGATCCACCCAAAGAAAACCAGGTCAAAAAAGAGTAGTTTTCGACTCCAGTGCCCCGCACTTTTGTGTCATTAAACGATGCCCCCCGTCAGGGCCGACTGAACAACCGACTCCTTGGGGTATTTTTTCGCTTTTTTAAACTCTGTTGGTTTATGGTGACATCCAAAGATTTTCACTGCTTCTGGTCAAAGGAACACAGAAACTTTTTAAGATTCTTTGGGGCAGAGACAATGCCCTTTCCCAAAGATCCCTAGGATCGCATGCGGGTTCATTCTTTGGTAACGCCCTTTACCCGCAGTACCCCTTTTTGGCTCAAAAAATTCCGTAAGGGGGGGAAAAGAATTGGATCAGTGTTAGAACTTTGTTGAAAAAAGATTTTTACGTGGATGCGGTTTAAAATCACTACCACAATGAGGCGCAAACAGTTTCCAAAAGAGCCCCAAAAAATTTGCCATTCAAACTTAGACTTCATAAAATTGCATCCAACGTAAAAAATTAAAGGAAGCCCCTTTCCCAACCCCTTTGACTATCAAATGACTTAAAAGACTTGATTTTGGGACCGAAATCTTCCATTGGTATCTTGGACTTTCTGGGGTTTACAGTCTGACACCTTTTCGTTCCAATAAGCAAGGAAGAAAAAAAGTTTACCCGAAGGGATCTTGTTACCATAAACGCTTGTATGACCTTTAGGATTTGCGGTCCTGTCAATTTCAAGGTAAACAAAAACTAGAACTTTAAACCCTTTATACTTTAGACTGGGCGATCCCAAACCCTATTAAAGAAAAAAACGTGGTCAATGGGGAAAAACTCTCTAAAATGCTCATCTATCTTCATATGCACGTTCATTGCACCCGTTCCTCCAGAAATTCAATACAAAAACTCTGTTGTTTTTGGTGCTTCTGTCAAAACTTTGCTGCTGTAGCCTATTTGAAAACAATAGAGTTCAAAGGCAATTCTACATTGGGTTCTCATGGGCAAAAAAAAACTTTTAAACACTCCCTGAACACACATACCCCCCCAAATAGAATTTGTGCTGCATATTACTTGACTTGCCCCTGATCACAACAGAATGAAAATGGAAATAAAAAATGTTGATTTTACACAATACAAAGTAGTCCTGGGCTATATAAATGAAACCAAGCGTTTTTTTTTTCTATGTCAACAAAAGGGTTTACGAAATCGAAAGGTTTAAATGTCCAAAAAAAAGGGGATTTTTTACCCCAGACCATAATCCGCAGACCAAGCAACTGATTACAGCTGTTCCAACTAAAAGATACATCTGGTTTACAGGTCCTGATTTGTAACTCAGAGCAAACACCACAAATCTTGAGAAATTTTAATAGTGGTGTGACACAGATATGAAATCCTCCCCAGGGGTCAACGTTGCATACAGAAAATTTCAAGCACAGACTCAATTCTAGATTTAGTAATTCTTACCCGGAAAACACTTATTTTGACCCTCACCCACTTCCCACATGGCAGGTTCTTTAAAAAGCCTTGCTAGCATACCAATAATGTCAAAACCCATAGAAACAATGGCCTCTAGGCTTATCACCAAAAAACTCCAACAAGACGGAAGCATACGCAAAGTTGAGGTAAGGTCATAGGCGAATGAGACTAAATGTTCCTCAACCCGTTTCTGAAAATCATTTATGTTTTCTTTGAGGGCTTGTTAGTGGCATCAATTGAGCCAGGCGGGGAGTGTTGCTCATAGCACATTAAAGTTTTCTTTAATTTTAAGAGGTTTACATGCATTATTAAATAATTAAAGCCTTTGGTGCCACCTTTTGGCCTTTGTTTGTAAGGGTTTTACAAATGTTTAAGTTTCCGTTCAAGAGGAAATTCTTGCATTATGGGTAGAGAAACTCTTTCACCTAGTCTGAAGAGAAAACATCAGCCCTCTCCTGTCTTTTTGAAGATAGTTGGGAATGTTCTTTTTTAAATGTCTATTATCTAGCTTATAAGCATGATCGTTAGAAAATTGTTGTATGTAGTTATGCAGATTATACTTTTCTGTTATTAGATTGACCTGGGATGTTGCCCCCCATGTAAGTTCACTGTATTTTTTACCTTGTACACTGTTTTTTTGTTTTTTTACAAACAGCCTATGTGTATTTTAATGTAATTTTTTTTTTGTCCCAGTTTTTTCCCGATTACATTTTTAAAAAAACACAGACTTCAAACACGGGTAATCATTTACAAGTAGGAAAGGGGTTTGCTGCCTGTCGGTTCTAGCCCCGGGGGGACGTGAAGTGGGGCAGGACAAATTTAATTTGCAAACTGTTATAATAAAATATTACTACCAAAGTTACATAAGTCTTGGGGAAAATTTATCCAGTGTTTCTTTATAATAAACTTGTTTGTGTTCGCCCGGGGGGCCCCCCCCCCCCCCCCCCCCCCCCCCAGCCGTGAATTTACAGCGTAATGCTGCTTAAAATTTTTACTAAATACATAAAACTTCAAATCTCTAAACTAAAATAAAATTTGGAAGGATACGCTAAAAAGTAGGTTTCTCTGTGCAGAAAAGACTAAATTTTGCTGAGTGTTTTTGGCCCCAGGCAGAGCGCAGGTCCTTCCTTTGAGCGCTAGGACATGAGGGAAACAGGGGAAAAATGTTCTAGTAAAAAAGAAGGTCATGTGATTTTCCAGCCAATCGAACTATTTCCATCCCAGTCATGAGTCGCACACACATTCACCTGCTCTATTTTGTAATCTATTTGCTGGCCCCCAAAAACAGGAAGCGCCCAAAAAGGCGCGTCTTAATAGTGATGCAAGATTTTAACCTTAAAATGCTTATCTGGGAAATTTCGATCACATTAAAAACCCTTTCGATTTCAACTTTGTCGAAAAAAATCGCTCAACACTAGTCATAAGTGCATCTGCAAATATAAGTGTTCAGTTTTGCTGAGTTTTCTTAAAACAATTGACCGTGGAACTGAAACTGTTTCCTTCAATATTAGCTAGAGAAGTGGTAGTGGAGAACTGTATTTCTGCCTCAGCGATGATCATTCAGGAGGCCTTACTACTGAATGATTCTAGACATGACCACAGATTCTCATCCTGACTGTGTTGGGGATGCCACAGTTAAAGTAGGAGAGAGAGTAGTGCCCTAGAACAGGGACACTTTGGTCTTTGGACATTTGTCCTGTTGTTACTGTGCGAGTTATCAGCACCTTAATATCTTGGTATCATGGTTTATACTTTTTTGCACTTCTATACTATTTTACATTGTTAAACTCAGCTTAAATTGTTTATTATCATATGTTCTTTTTATTTGCAATATCATCTGCACTGTGGGAAGGGTTAACACATAGCCAGTAGAGATGGGCGAATTGATTCTAACGAAGTGGACTTCGCTTAGAATTTCAGGAAAACTTCGGGTCTGCACGAAATAGAAGTTTGGGGTAATTTGCAGGAACAAAGTGTGTTTTGTATTGCTAAAATGGCCGCAAGCACATGGCGTGACATGGGGAAGAGAACTCTGGGAGGAAAAAAGGAAGACCCTAAATGACATGTGCAGACATCAAGCCAATCAGAGACTGGCGGGCTTGTGTGACGTCACCGCACTATATAAGTCCAGCAGAGCAGAGATCTCACACAAAGGAAATTGCTTTTAAGAGCAATTTGAGGGGTGGAGGGGGTGTCACTGCTTTTATCAGAGACTGCTCCTCTTCTGTTATCATTTTGATTCAGTTTGTGAGGTATTGTAATTCAAGTCCAGGGTGGGTCTAATTCTGCCCCATATACATTTTAATTCCATCTGGTCATTTCTGGAGCGCAATTTATATTCAAGGGTTAATGAAGTGTGTTTGTGCTTTTATATTCAGTAAAATACACAGTGATTTTAAACGCCACAGACGAGTAATTTTTCCTGGTGATTTCTAGAGCGCAATTTATATTCAAGGGTTAATTAAGCGCATTTGTGCTTTTATATTCAGGGAAAATAGCATGTTTTTTATCCATAAAGTAAATTTTTCCCGGTGATTTCTAGAGCGCAATTTAATTTAGGGTTAAATTTAAAGGGGTTTTGTGTTTTTATTCAGTAAAATACACAGTGTTTTTAAACGCCACAGAGAGTAAATTTTTCCCCGGTGTTTTCTGGAGCGAAAATTTTTATTCAAGGGTTAATTAAGCTGTTTGTGCTTTTATATCGAAAATACACAGTGTTTTTTAAAAGCCCATAGGTAATGTTTCCTGGGGTTTCTGGGAGCGCAGTTTAATTAGGGGTTAATTAAGCATGTTTGTGTTTTATATTCATAAACCAACAAAAAAGGAACCCATTTAAAAAGTATAAAAAACTTTAAAAATTTTAAAACACAAAAAAAGCAAAAAATAAACAAAAAATAAATAAACAAACAGTAAAAAATCCTTCACCCAAAAAAAACAATGTAAAGGGGCACGGAGACCAGGGTCCCATCCAAAACTAGTTACTGGCAATATGGAAAAACCCCACTCTTAAGAACCAAAAAAAACACTAACAGCCCGCCAACAAACCCAAACCAAAGAAAGGGTCCCGTCGAACAAAAAAATGCCAAGGATTTTGACAGGGGACCCGGCCCCCCCGACGCGCTTTCGCTAACCTTTTTCAGTAAAGGGGATGAAAAAGTTTCCGGGCCTTTTTTAAATGTTTAAAGGGGGTGGGTTAAGACTTGAACAACCAAATTTTGAACAGTATCCATGCGGGGACTGGCTCAGCCCTCCTTTTACGCAGCGCAGCCCCATGTTCTTTCCATCGTCTTCAAAAGGGGCTAATTTTCAGTTGTCAGGTAAAAGACAAAATAATTATCTTGCTGACCTGGAGCATTTCCCCCCGTGGTGACTTTTTTCCCCCCAGGGGAATACCCTTTTCCCCTTGGATCATCAAAAAACGTTTAAGCCTTTCTGTTTAACAATTTTCCCTTTTTTAAAACCCCCTGTTTAAAAAATTTATTCCTGTTTCATCCCAAATTTCCCCCCCGTTCAATTTTCCCCCGTTAATATTTTTTTTCCTGTTTTCAAATTTCCCCCCTTCATCATTCCTGTCTGTCCGTGAAACCCGACCTTTTTGCTACTTACCTGACCTCAATCCCAGCGCCTGCCTCACCTTTGGCAGACCTTTCTACATCTTTTTTTACGTTTCGGTACCTTGGCGCCTTGGCTGACACCGCAAGCTACGCCCCAGGGGAGTCCCCGGGTTTGACTCCCCCCACAGAAAGTCCATCCCCCTTACGGCGGCCTTGGAAAACCCGGGGACCTATTTAACCCCCATCCCTGGTTGGGTCGCTACCACCGTTGGGAGCCCCGGGAGCCATACCCATGTGTTACAATGGCATGGGGGGAAACCCAATGTCCGGGCCCGTTTTTTGAATGGTGCAGAGTCCACCCTTAATAGGGAGGGACTGCAGACCACCAATTGGACAGGGAGCCGGTCAGCTTTGCACTTAGGGATGGCTAGACGCATACTGCTGTCTCTTGGAAATCATCTCGGTGAACAACGTGGCACCATATCCCGGGGAGCAGGAGTATTGGACCGGAAAGATGAGTAATAGACAAGTTGTCTTTGGCAGATGGTTGAAGCCTTGATGGCCTAAATGGAGGCGGCCACGGGTACGCGCTGTTGGGATGGACCACCACACAAACAGTTTTTGGGACACGCATGATGTTATGCAGGGCGGGGAAAGATTTGACAGCTTATTTTTTTCTCCCCACAATTTACATATATTAGTTTGCCCCTTGGTGTTCGTAAAAAACGGCACACCGCCGATATTTTTTACCACCAAAGCGCTCCCTACTGATGTTACCGCCGCTGCCCCATGACCCCGTGCCAATTTTTTGGGCCCGCAAAGTGGGGTGGTCAAAAATCGGGGCCCACACACCGACTTGGGGGCGCGCCATGCCCGACACGCAACGCCCCTCTCTTCTCCCAAGATAATGATGAAGCCCTTGTACACTGTGGCTGGGGTCAGTCATAGCATTACATGGCTTTTAAAAAAACATATGCTGAGACACCCAACTTTACATCCCGGGCCCCGAATAACTCCTATGCCAAATCCCCGATTGTCTGTCTCCAATCCCCCTTTTCCCCCCCGTCTCCTAAAACTTAATATAAAAAACGGAATCTTTCCCGGGCCGGACAATGGGGATCGGGAGGCGACCGCCCGGGCACCACTTTATCCCAGGAAAAAAAGAGGGGGCAAGGAGGCATGGGGTGGGCTGAATTTCCATTTGAGGGGGACTTTATGCCTTGTTTAACTGGGGACCAAAGGGACCTTTTCTCAGCCCTTTCTTTCTTTTACCCGGGTTCAAATGCGACGGCTACGTTGATTATGTTTGCCTGTCACCGCCGTCCTCCCAACGGGTTTTTGTACAAAGCCTGACCGCCCGCAACATAACCCACATTTCAACTCTCCTCATCATCACTACTTTTCCGCTTTGATGAAGCAGCGGTCTTCCCCCCTCTTTTCCCTCTGTCCCAAATATTGGCCTCACTGTTAGTGGACAGTGGGCCCCAGCCATATAGTTCTTGGATGTGGAAGCGATGGGACAGAGATGGGTTGAGGAAGGGAGGGACCTACCTGTCCCGGGCCACCAACAAAAGGGGTTTGTCTGACAAAACCACCGACTCTTTTGGGTGGGGTTTCATATACCTGGGTGAAAGTGGTAGACCTAGTGTCGGTCAACACATGGCCCCTAGTGACACTGGAAGCTTTTTCCCCACAGGGTGACCCCTGCTGTGACGCCCATTACTTGCTGAACCGTGGGGGCTCCCCGAACCTAATTTGTGCCTTCAAATTGTAGGATCTTACCCTCACTTGTTATTTTCCAGCTAGCGCTGCCATATTATCAGGCTGCATTTCCCCCTTTAGTTTTTTGGTCAGTTTTGTCCCCGAAGTGCCAAGGAATTTTAAGAGTGAACGATTCTAAACGGCGGTAGTCATGTGGGTCAACAAAAAGAAAGCATTTTAGAAGCCAAACCAAGCTCCCTTGCTATTAAGCATAACACAATTTCTACAGCACCCACAGGCTCTCTGCCCCAGGAAATAGCTGTTTTTTTTAAACATTCGTCCAGAATTATTCGGCCAAAAATAATTTTTTTAAAATTTGGAAAGTCGGCGAATAATTTTTTGAGAAATTCGCCCTCCTAAAAACCACTAAAACTGAAGACCTGATTACATAATGGACTGAGAATTGGTAAACTTTCCATTTTTGCTAAAGATGTACAGCGAGTTTTGGATAAAATTCCCGACCAGACCTTGCACTGCTGGGGAAAAATTGAGTATGAAAGGAAGGGTTTTCCTAAATGGAGCTTTATACAAATGTAGGAGATAAAATTGTAAACAAAAGTTTTGTAAGGGGTTCGCTTTTTCCACTTTTTGAAATTTTTTTGAACTTCTAGAAACTTTTAAAATGCGCTCTCAGAGCCCTCAGGTGTTTGAGATAAACGTGGTTAGCAAAGAGACTCTGCCAGATGCCTGTAAAACAAAGAAGATTAAATATACCAAGCCAGGGCACCACTTTTTTTGACCCAATGCCAGCCAGGCGACCAAGCCCCCAGACCCGGGAACCGTGCCCTTAGCTAGCAAAAAAACTTTCTCAGAGAGAGGGACAGCTGCCCCCGACTTTCTTCACAGAGGCCTTGTCACCCCTAGGGGAAACTAAGAAACTAACCCTTCTTGCCTGTAAATTTGGGTTTCTTTAGCCTCTATTTAACCCCCTTTGCCCAAGCCGAAATAGTTAAGCCCAAACATTTTTTTAGTTTTGGCCTCCTTGCGTTTAAAAAAGTTTAACTTTTTTTTTTTTTTCAATGACGCATTGGATGAGGCCTCGTTTTTTTCGAGAAATTGTACTTTTTAAAAAGGGGAAAATTTAAGACACTTATTAATAATTTCAGTATTTTTTTTTATTTTTTTACAAATTTTGTTTTTTTTTTTTTTTTTTTTTTACACAATTCACATTTCACCTTAATAACTTGTTAATTAATTCTACGGGTTTTATTACGGTCGTGGGGAAATACCAAATATGTGTAGGTTTTTTTGGGGCGTGAAATTTTTATGTACAATTATTTTTTTATAAATATTATTTTTATTTTTCATTATTTTTTTTTTATTTTTTTTATAGTTTTTATGGTTTTTTTGTACTTTTTGTTTTGACTCCCTGAAGGGAGAACTGTTTAACATTTTTTTTTATTTTTTTTTTACACTTAGTAATGTATTAGCATATTCATATATGCTAATACATGCTAATCGTGTCATCTGACACAGGCAGTGATTAGGACAAACACACAGTGCGTCCTAATCACTGGCTTCATACACAGACAACTCTGGGGCCACTCTGGGTCCCCAGAGCTGACGTGCAGCCGGTCCTGAGCTCTGTCGGGTGACCGGGCGTTCCGATCACCCGACAGAGCAGGGGATCCCTTTGATTGCGCTGCGGTAATGCACCGCCGCAATCAAAGGGTTTTAAAACATCGGGTTGCGGAGGTTTCCTCCGCTCCCCCATGCCTGCAGGACATGCTCTGGGATCGGGGCTGTGTAGTTCAGCCCCGATCCCAGGCAGCTGCGGCGCCGGGCGCCGTAAACCCCGATGTCTGCAGCGACGTCAAAAGAGGGTCGCTGCAGACGAACGACCCGCACCGGCCGCCGTCAAAAGACGTGCGCGGTTCGTTAAGGGGTTAAAGAAGTGTACTGGTTTACTGCAGACACCTGATTCTTCTGACTTATTTCCCATTTGGATGCAACATGTCTTACCAACCCTTCCAGAGAACAGTCAAACTTGATAACATCTCAATGGTGTCTGGGTAATACAGCATAGAATTCAGAGCACCCTAAACCTGGGCACTGAAAGTGCAGACACCAGAGGCAGAAAGGCAGAGAGAGCGAGTCAGAAAGCAAAAGGCAAAAAGCAAGAGGCATAAAGTAAAAGGCATGTGCAGTCATGTACCATAGCTACAGGGTGGGACCCAAGAATCATCTCCACTCAAGGGTGCCAGGCACAATATTGGATGTAACCGATATAACCCTATATTGTATTCAAAATATGGTGCTCCCATACTCTCATTATAATCTAACTTACATTAATTGTGACATTCCTAACCAGTTTTCTTAACTTTTTTCAGATTAGATGTTTAAGAGTTCAGAAAATTAAATACATATGGAATACATTGGAAGGAAATTTTCAAAAAATTGGGTGAGTTTACTTTAAATATTTTCATTACTTAAATCAATGTAATGAAAGACAAATGTTCAAGTTCAGCCTCTTTCAGATCTAACTGTTTAATTCATATGAAGTAAAAAAAATAATAACTTTATTTAATGTGTCTTCATTTATTTTTTTCATGACCTAACTTTGTTTATGGTTATACACAGTACAACAGATACAATATGTAAAGAGTTGGATATTTTGTTACTCATTTTTAATTTTTTTTACCTTTTTTCTTTTACAGTTAGAGAACTTTTTTATATTCATCCTTATTTTCATTATCAAAACTTACTTGTAAGCTTGTTTTTCAGGGTTTTAAAGGGGATAGTACTCCTGTTAAAGGGTACAACAAATTTTGGGTTCTGGTTTTACTCAAGAAGGAAAGAGTCGTATGTGGAGGGACATCCCCTTTATTTGTTAATGTGGTAAAGTGCAAGGGGCCATGCACACTGGCATGAAGTCTATGCAATCGTTGACAAAATGTGTAACTTTTTTGTATGGAGCTGTTCAGTTTCTTTGCACTGAGATACAGACTAAGTGTGATGTGATATCCTCTAAAAACAATACTACTCGGGGACAATACCACTTTCAACAACGTACACACAGTCAAATTGCTTTTACTATGACCATTTCCTGCTTTTGACATTGGCAGCTTATAAAGAAAGTCATGCGTCGTGAGCTAGCTCAGTGAATTTATAAAGTGTGTGATAGGCTCTCTGCACACATATGCCTTGTTGCTGTGGCTTTTGGGCCAAGAGTGACAGCATTTCTGAAACTCTGTAGTATGCGAACTGCTATGGTGAAGGTGTATAATGTTGGCATCGTTGCAATAAGTGATGTGAAAACTGCCAAGTGCCATTGATGTCAGAGGCAAAGGGTGGACTGACTACAGTGGAGCAGTTGACCTCAAAAAAGGAAAACATTGACCTAAACCCTTAAAGGGTCAAAGCTTTTTTCCTTAAGGCAAAAGGACCCATTTTTCAAATCTGACATACAATACGTTACTCTGTCTAGAAATAACTTTTTGATTCTTTCACCTATCCATCTGAAGAATGTTTTCTCATGACACATTGTTAGTAAGTTAGTAATTTAATTTTGGCCACTATAGTATTTAGAAAATATTAAAATCAAAAAATTTGGAAACATTTTCAGTTTAAAAAATTTGATAGTTATTCCAAACAAAATAGTAAATAATTTTCTACTTAGTATAGGCATATTTTTAACTCCTTTTATTTTTTAGTAAATTAGAAGGCTTTTAAATTTATTAACAAATTTTAACCTTTTAAAGAAAATTTACAACAAATTTTTTCTTAGGGAACACTTTAGTTTTGGTGTGGTTTTGAAGGGTCTGTATGTTAGACACTCCCATAAATCATCAAATTTAAAAATTGCACCCCTCAGAGTACTCAAAACAGCACTTAGAAAGTGTGTTAGCCCTTTAGGTGTTAAACAGAAATTAAAGGGTTGACACACTTTCTCACAAAATGGAGAGGGAATTTCAAATTTTTTTTTTTGCAGATTTTTCTAGTGATTTTCTAGTGATATTTGACTCAACCACAGGCATGAGAAATAGTGGAGTACCTACTATATTTGGGGATCTAATTTTTATTATGATTTTTTTATGCAGCATTTCTGGTTTGTAGACCCCTAAGTGCTTTAAAACTTTTAAAATACCCCCAAAAAGACCCATTTTTGAAATTAAAACCTGTCAGTGGTTTTTAACATATGGCCCTCCTGCTTTGCCCCTTTAAATCAGAAGGATACAGCGTTTGCGCCCGCACAGGCAGGCTGGGAGTAGAGGAGGAGACCGGACGCTAGCAGGTAGTGGAGGAGAGGTGAGTAACATGCTGGCGAACCATGGCACAGGGGTGTCCGCGGACTGGGGCACAGACGCGGTGTTCCTTGACCATGTAGAGTTTCGTTTTGTTTTAGTACTCTAAAACAGTGGTCCTCAACCTTTTTTCCATCAGGGATCGGTTTGATGCACGACAATTTCTCCACGGCTCAGTGGGGGCGGGGTTATTGGGGGCGTGATTATTAGGGGGTGGGGTTATGGAGTGGATTGGATGTTTAGAATCACACATACACAAAAAAAAACCACACAAACTGTATACTGTGTCATTTAGGGGTATAGTATGGGGTAACCAGTATTTTATGACTGCAGACTGATTGTCAGCTCTGTGGGTCAGTATTATACTAATAATGCTGACCCACAGAGCTGACAGCCCAGTCTGCAGTAGTATTGTTTCAGCATTATACATGCATATAATATACATTGTAATCAGCTCTGTCATTACAGAGATTTATGCCCCCTGTAGTCATTAGATATATATGCACCCTGTAGTAAAGATAAATACATATAGGCCCTCTGTAGTAGAAGTAAACAAATATAGGCCCCCTGTAGTAATAATAAATATATGGCCCCCTGTCGTAGTAACAAATAAATATAGGCCCCCTGTGGTAATAATAAATACATATATGGCACCCTGTAGTAATAAATTCATATATAGCCCCCTGTAGTTGTAATAAATTCATATATAGCCCCCTGAAGTTGTAATAAATTCATATATGGCCCCTGTAGTTGTAATAAATTCATATATGGCTCCCGTAGTTGTAATAAATTCATATATGGCCCCTGCAATTGTAATAAATTCAAATATGGCCCCCGTAGTTGTAATAAATTCATATATGGCCCCCGTAGTTATAATAAATTCATATATGGCCCCTGTAGTTGTAATAAATTCATATATGGCCCCCTGTAGTAATAAATTCATATATGGCCCCTGTAACGGCCAAGCTAGTGAAATAAAAAAAAAAAACAAGAAAAAAGTTACTCACCAATACCCGGATCCCCTGCAAAGTTGCTTCCTCCAGTAGCCCGCGTCCAGCGAGACCGTGCGGCGTGTGACGACACCTCTGCATCATCCGCCCTGCGCTGCTGATCTGTAGATCCAGAGCTCAGTAAAGCGCTTGCATTACAGCGATAGGGAAAGCAGGGACGGTAATGAGCTTTTCCCTGCTTTCTCTAAAGTGATACAGCCGCACGCTTTGTGCAGCTGCTAAGTCTGCGCGGCTGGAATACAACGGCCGCACAGAGCAGATGCCGACTGCCCGGACTAAAGTCACCAGGCGGCCAGCATCATGTGTAGCCGGAGCCGCGGACCGGCAGAGGATGCGCTACGGCCCAGTGCCGGTCCGCGGATCGGTGGTTGGGGACCCCTGCTCTAAAACATAGTTTTTCCATTCTCTGGGCAGCTTTGTTCCTTATCCGTTCTTAAGTTTGCAAGAGAAGCTCTATCAATCTTCGATTCACCACCAGATTGCGGGGACCCATACGACAGGCCACCAGGTCATAGATCTCTTGGACCTTTCTGTGATGATTCCAAATACAAGTTTTGGGAGTTCATTTCTCCTCTTTTCCCTTACTCCGGAACATCATAAGGCTGAACAGGCATCTACCGTTTCTCCCAAACAGTAGCAGGAAAGTTGAATAGCCCGTAGTCAAGTGTATTGAACTATGGTAGATCCACACTAATTCAGGCACAAAGTGTGTCCATTTTTCTCTTTTTTTTCTCTTCTAAAGCCCATAACATTTGTGAAAGGGTACTGTTCTGTTCATGGGCTCACCAGCGCCATTCTCTTGGGGGTGATAAAGAGGGGTCCATATCTTTCTGATCTCATATAGGTGACATAGTTCCTCCACTTTGCCCTCCAAGCAGGCACCCAGATCCAAATGCAGTTGGTTGGGTCAACTGTACACTAAAATGAAGTTTCTCCACAAGGCCAAAGCAGCCGTCTCTGCAGAATAGTAACTGCAAACTTGGTGAAGTGATCAATCATGATCAACAAATATTTGACCACCTTCATGGATTCCTCCACAAAAAGGTAGTCCATCATGACTAACCATAGTCGATAAAATGACTGGATGTTCCTCACTGGTGCCTGCTGTTCCACGGCTTGTGCTATTCCACATTGCTGGCATCTGTTACACACACCCTTGGTCAGTTTCCTAATTCCTGGGGTAGAAATAGTATCTCTTGTGCCACTCAAGGGTCTGAGCAGGGCTGAAATGTCCTTTCTTTTCGTGCATTCATTGTATTGTGCCCTCCATCTTTTTGAATGGTACTACCACCTGCCAAGTATTATCAATTTCCGAGGACAGATACACCCACATGTAGAGTACCCCCTCTTGGACAGTCAGTTATTCTCTCTGCTTCCATAGTTTCTTCCATCTGGCAAAAGGACATTCTGCACCTCGGGCAAGGGATATCTACTCAACTGAAGCCAGTCCCGTACTCTTCATATCTGAGGGTCGTCTCCCTGGTGACTTCTCCAGTCCTCTACTGTCCCTCCAGTCCAAACTTCAGCTTCTGTGTTCAAAACTGGTTCAGACCTCTGAGGTAGCCTAGGTCGATTGCAGCTAGGGGGTCTCCTTTCCTTCCTATTCTTCATCTCTAACACCCATAGGACTTTCGACAACATTACAAGACAGTGCATCCGCACTGGCATTCTCTCGTCCTGGATGATATTGTCTTGTACTGAAGTTATACCTGCTGAATCGGGCCAACCACCACTGTTCCAAATCCCCCAAGTTTGCATATGTACAAGCAGGTTATTTTTGGTCACCAACGTGAACTGCACACCAGTCAAGATATCCACAAATTTATCTGTTACGTCCCAAACTACCGCCAGCAATTCCAGCTTGAAGGAACTGTAGTCATCCGGATTCTTCTCACCAAGCTTCAGGGTCCAACTAACATACGCAATGACTCTCTCCTGGCCATTCTGCACCTGGGTTAAACCTTCTCCCAACCCTTTCAGACTCCAGGGACTCTTACTTGGTATAATCACCGGTTGCTTCTGCATTTGCTTTAGCATGTTCTTAACCTCTTGATATATAGGGCTGGACTTATCTGGGCTTATCTGTCGATAACACTGCTGAATTGGATGGCCGTCACCAGTCGGGATCTCGTGCTCTAACGTCTTAGTAAGGCCAAAGTCCGCTTAGTGATGGGAGTAAGTCCCCACATGGGCTGCCAGAACCGAAGACAATTTGGCCCTTTCCTCCATAGTCAACTTAGCCCCTTCTGGGCACACTTTACTCATGGAAATCTCACACCCTGCTTCAGCACGACTGGCAGCATTGCAGTGTGATCTGGGCCTCCCTGTCAACTGTCTGATATGTGATGTGACAACAAGCTGGAATTCCACCCTCCACATGCTCCAGCGATTGTGGCAGCATGCTTATGCAGTATGAAATGTTGCATGCCCTGACTGGCAGTGGTGCGGACCTCGGGTTGTTGAACCATAGTGAGTGGAGACAGGTTAAGGATCTCTGCACCATCCTTGGCAGTTTTGAAGAGGCCACCAAAATGGTCAGTCGGGATGATGCTCTTGTCAGCATGACCGTTCTGGTCACTAACCTCTTTCCTTGGCCTATCCCAATTTACAGATTCCCCCACTCACAAGGAAGGGAACTCTCTTGATCTGGCCTTCAGTCATCTTTAACTCAATTTCTATACTAATTCTTCTTATGCACTCTCTGGTCTTAACCTTATCTCTTTCACTATTACTAATTCACAGCCTTTTGTGGACACACCTGCCATCACACATTCAGAAACCTCTGCTCCATCAAGTCTAAGGAACGCACAGACATCCTACAGTCCTCACTTTCCCCAACCTCCTCTGTCTCCTGTCCTGACCTGGCTGTGAAACAATACAACAAAACTCTCTCGACCACCTTGGACATATTGGCAATACTTAAATCCCACACCACCAGAGGCAGACATCAGCAGCCTTGGCTCATACCTCAAACTAACTTTCTGAAGCGATGTTCCAGGTGTGCTCGCCCCACTACCTTCTCTAGTGATCCCATTCTCTCCCAACTTATCTAGTCTATTTCTCTAGCTGTCATCGCTCACCTAACTGCAATCCCCTG